>MU669593.1:44015-56325 GCA_026770625.1 Nicotiana glauca
TTCAAAATCTGTTTTCATCCCTCCCCCCTAAAATCTGTCCGTGTAGTGTCTATTGTATATTTCAAAAATGAGAGGGCCTCACGTAGGGGTGGGGCCCAAGAGTGATGGGTCTTTCTCGTGCTCTGTCCGTGTCCCCCACGTGTAGTGGGCTCGGATTATTATGGGTTAGGTCCGAAAATTAGGCCTAAAAATGGGTAGTTTGAACCCGAATATTATTCTTTGCCCGGAATCGAGAATAAAAACACGATGTTATTTAATTAATCGTACGTAAGAAAAATAACTATAAAAATAAGACTGACAATTAAAATAAAACTATTTTTATATTTTTTTCAAGATAATAATAACTGTAAAATATTAATAAAACTATTTTTTGTAATTTTCGTTTTTATATAAAGATAAAATATAAAGTACTATTTTTGTATTTTTAAAAGATTAAAATAGCTACAAAATATTAATAAAACCATTTTTTGTAATTTTTGAAATTATATAAAAATAAAAAATAAGGTGCTATTTTTGTATTTTTTCAAGTTTATGAGAAATACATAAACTAAAATTTATATATCTTTTTTATTTTTTTGTAATTTTTTATTTTTGTGAGGAAAATAAAGTAAAGTGTCAAAAATAGCTGAAATAGCTATATTAAGGTTAAATTAAATATTTTACGCTAAAAATATGAAAAATCCTGGGGAGGGTCAAAAATCACACGTCTACAGGCCCCTGTCACCCGATGTCTAAAACATGCATTGGAGTCTCGAATAATCCGAATTTATGTAGCATAAGGCTTATTAAATGAGAAACGTCTATATAAAAAAAAATGGTTTTCATAACTCGTAACTAAGACCTCTGATTAAGGGTGAATGAATCTTATCCATCCCATTATAATATTTTATTGTAGTTTGGTTTCCTTCTGACTATTTTGTTTATAGCTTAATGTTTATTACGCTTTTTGTCTCTATTACTTGAAGAAAATAATTTTTCTCGTCCAGTTTTATTGTAAACCAATAAAACTAACCAAGGAAGGTAATAATACTTATTCAATTATTTTTTTTAAAGGATGAAAGTTTATTTAAATAATACATGAAATACATTTATTATCTTGGTACCCTAAGAAAAAAAATTAAACACTTACCTTAAAAATTTAATTTTGACACTTTTTAATTTTTGAAACAGATAAATAAATACGACTATGAGCTAGGAGATGATCCTTGATCCAATGCAAATGTAACTGCAGGCCCAAACGAGAAGCTCAGAGCCCATAATATAAAGAAGCAAAGTGATTTTAATTAAGAGAAAATCTCACTTTATACCTATTAAGCCTAAATTATTTACCTTGTAATATTCATGCCCAAACTATTTACTATTTCTGCTCAATCGGTCCAATTTATTTACCCGACCCCCATATTTCACGCGGCCCAAGCTACCTATTGTCTTTAAAGCCTTATCTTCGTTCCATCCCGCCCACCTATTTCACCCGGCCCAAGCTTTCTACGCTTGTCTTCGTCCTTTAACAGTTAACACTAGACTAAAGAGAACAGTTTCCAAATCTCCATAGCCAACACATGAGAACGAAAATTTCACCCACATTCGAGTTTTTAATTTTTTTCTTCAGATTCCTTTCTATCTCTTCGTCTAGTACCTATGTTTGGGTGAATTTTTTTGCTTTGGGTGAAATTTTTGCTTCTGAAAGTACATTTTAGTGAAAGTTGATTTTCAAAATCATAGGATTTTTGTATTTTTCTTTGTACTTTATGAATCAATGTCTATGGGTTGTTGTTTTCTCTATGGGTCGGAAGCATTGTGCGCGTAGATGGTGGCGCCGTGGATAATATCATTCTTCAACACAAGTAGCTGCTGAATCTGTTGCCTCAGCCATGTCTGGTCCTAGTTTTTCCTTATTTTTTGATTCTCAATCTCTATTTAGTCGTAACCCTAGCAGTAGTCATGTTGAAAACACAATTGAAAATGTAGAATTAGAGGATGAAAATGGCAACAATATTAATGCTTCGTCAGTCGATGAAACTCCCTACTTGTCATTACCTGACAAAAATTCTGAACCAGTCATAGGAGGTGTTCTTATGACTGATAAGGGAGAAGGTAAAGTTGTTGAGGATTCTGAGTTACGGGGAAGTCATCGTGAATCCGTGACTAAAATAGAGACTCAACCAGTAGATGTTGATTGTAGAGATGATTCTCAGTTAAAGAAGAAAAAAATTGGTGTCGCACCCAAGAAGGTAATTTTCTTACAATTATGATGTGTGAGATTTTGAATGTATAGTACATTGTTATTTTTTAATTTCCTGTTATGCTTTTGTATTACATTATAGTCATAGTCAGTTGTGCTAATTTTAAGTGAGTTCTATTTCTTAAATAATTTATATAATCATGGTTTGCATTGTTGAGATTTCCTTGTGCTTATAGACATAGTGTATGTGTGTTATGTGATAGTTTTCATACTTATATACAGTTGTTGGAATAACACCGTACAAATATTTACCCTGTTAGTATAGCTATATACTATCATATATTTCTGGATTAGCTACATACCTTTTTGCTTTTTCTATTTATTCCTATCTGTTATGTAATAGTAGTATAGTCATTTATAGTTGCTGAAAATTAGCCAGTAGAATTGTATACCCTGCTGATATAGTTATATATTGTTTTGGTATCGTATGGTAGTTGTAATATTTTTAGTTAGTTTAGTTATATTTTTAAGTGAATTCTATTTCTGAAATTATTTTATATGAACATGTTTTGCAGTGTTGGGATTTCCTTGTGCCTATGGACTTCGATTATAAACCAGAGGTTGATTGGGATAGCAACTGCCATGTTATTCATCAATTGAAAGCAAATTTATCAAAGAGGCAACTTCGACTCTTTAGGAAAACATGCTTTGACTATTTTTTGAATCTACCACCAGTTATTGTGCATATTCGGGTTATGCACCATTTGTTTATTAGAGAAGTACATCATGAGGTAAAAAATGGGATGTGATGTGTAGTGAATAATTCTAGGTTGCGCTTTGGTTTGGGTGAATTTGCACTTGTTACTGGGTTGAAATGTAAGGGTGATACAAGTATAGAGAACATATCAGAGAATAGGTTGATTTCAAAATATTTTGGGACTGCATCTATGACATTGGCCCAACTAGCAAACTATTTTAAGAAGAAGAAATGGGAAACATATGATGATGCGTTGAAGATAGCAGTTCTTTATTTTGTGAACAGCTTCTTACTCTCTCGACTCAAAACAAAGGTTATTTCACGGTCTTACATTGACTTGGTTGAGTGCGGTGATTTTAATAATTATCCCTGGGGTATAGATGTTTATAACGCTACAATTGACTCGTGTTCCAACAAGTTTCAAGATAAGTCTTCCTTTTATAGACTCGGTGGCTTCCCGTTGGCTTTACATATTTGGTTGTATGAATGTTGCCCAAGTTTGGATGGTCACTTTGCTGATCATATTGGAAACAAACTTCCACAAATTTTGAATTGGGTAATCATGGGTCAAATACTGAATAAGCGAGTTGCTTTGCGAATGTCTAACTTGCAATGCAAGCAGGTAATTTTCTCATAGTTTTATTGCCTCTCTTAATATTTTGGTACAGTAGTTTAGTCACAGTTGTAGCAATATCTCAGCTCAATAATATACTCTGTTGGTATACATGTATACTATAGTGGTATCATATGGTAATAGGGATCTTTTATCTTTCCATACTTTATTATCATTTCTATTTCTAACTAGTGTGCTTACTAATTGCAGCTAAAGAACATCACTCCAACTGATGATGAGAAGCAACTATTTGATGTGCGTCGTCTAAACTTTGAAATTGAAGTTGAGTGCACTGACAGCCAGCCCGATAGCTTTTAAGTTTTTGGCACTCAATTACCAAAGACGCAAAGTATGCATGAAAGTACTGGAGGTGATTCCCAACCTACCAATGCTGAGGTAATGAAGGAGTTGCAGGGTTTGAAGCTTTTTGTAGAGACCAAGTTTGAGGAGGTGCTTGCAGCTATTGGTAGGCAATCAATGAAACCAGAGAGAAATTTAGCGGTATTGATCTTTTATATAATATAATACTATAGTATATTATTCAAATATGCAATATATGCTTATAGGATACTATTCCATTCTTTACTTTAGTACACATAGTATTCTTGTAATATGCATAATAATAAAATTGTTAGTTTCTCATTTTCAGCAGAAGCAACACGATAATGATCCCGATTTTCGTGAGATGCATAATGATTATGACCAGTTTGAAAGGGGATACGTTGGGAATGACATGTAGCTATTAGAGATAGCATGCCCAAAATGCCTTCTAGTATGTAAATCACATTTTTGATTTTATTTTTTGCTGTTGTTTTTTGAAAATAGTACTCTTGCTTTATACTTTTATATGTTTAGTGTCTGGTTTTGGTGGGGTTGGTCGAGATAGAGGTGCTATTGGTGTCAATGTGAAGAATGTCACAGCAAGTCATGTCGTAGTTAATGATGATTTGCCTTCTGGTAAAATATTGTATATGTAATTTTTCTATTTTTTATTTATTTATTTAACTCTATGTATTTGTGCGTTTACTAACCTTTTTTAACACTTTTTTCAGTCCCCTTCGTAAATGAGCTTGATTTTGGCTTGGATTTTAACTTTGATCTGTCTGCATCTACAATTGATCAAATCACCGCCATTACACAATAAGCAACATATAAGCAGTCATCTCATGATGTTAAAAAGTCGGGTCCTGCTCCGCTGCCATCAGGAATCCGTGCACAGACACGAGCAAATGTTGTTATTGAGTCTAATACTGCTCCACAAGGTACGATGTTGATGTTTTTAATTCTGTAGTTAGTATGTAAATGATAGGTTCTTGATAGTTTTTTTTATTTAAGTAGTGATGCTGATAATACTTTTATGTGTTCGACATCTCAGGTTGATGGTACTGGTCAAGTGGATGTTGATGGCAGTAATGTGAATTTGCCTTCTGGTAATGTCTTCTATATATAACTTTTCATTCTTTTTTTAAAAAATTTCTTAACTTTGTATATTTGTTTATTCGCTAGCATTTTCTAATTTAAGCTTCATGTCGACACGAGGGTAATCTTCACTTGGATTCTGATTTTGAATATACTGATTCTCAACTTGATCTAATTGCTGCCATTACACAAGGAGGGAGACGTAATGTAAATTAATCTGGAAATGAACTGACAACTCGTGCTGTAAATAAGTCTAAACCTAATCAGTCCCCTTCATAAATGAGTCTAAATAATTTGTGCGTTCACTAACCTTTTTTTAACACTTTTTTCAGTCCCCTTTGTAAATAAGCATGATTTTGGTTTGGATTCTAACTTTGAACTGTCTGCATCTGCAATTGATCAAATCACCGCTATTACACAACAAGCAACATATAAACATTCATCTTATGATGTTAAAAAGGTCGGGTCCTGCTCCGCTGCCATCAGTAATCCCTGCACAGACACGAGCAAATGTTGTTATTGAGTCTAATACTGCTCCACAAGGTACGATGTTGATGTTTTTAATTCTGTAGTTAGTATGTAAATGATAGGTTCTTGATAGTTTTTTTATATTTAAGTAGTGATGTTGATAATGCTTTTATTTGTTCGGCATCTCGGGTTGATGGTGTTGGTCAAGTGGATGTTGGTGGCAATAATGTAAATTTGTCTTCTGGTAATGTCTTCTATATATAACATTTCATTCTTTTTTTTAATTTCTTACCTTTGTATATTTTTTTATTCACTAGCATTTTCTAATTTAAGCTACATGTCGACACGGGGGTGATCTTCACTTGGATTCTGATTTTGAGTATACTGATTTTCAACTTGATCCAATTGCTGCCATTACACAAGGAAGGAGACATACTGTAAATCAATCTGGAAATGAACTAACAACTCGTGATGTAAATAAGTCTAAACCTGATCGGTCGGTATCAAGAAGTATTATCCAAATACAAACAGATGTTGAAACTACTCCTGCAATTTTCACATGGAGAAGGCGCCCTGCAGCTGTAAAACAGTCGCCGTGTAGGAATGACTGGCAATCTGGTGTTAGTGCAGTTGGGGGATCCTCGAAGGTTATCAAAGGAAGATTTTTATTTGTAAATGACATTTCAGTGGTTGTTGATTATAAGCTTACGACTGCATTCTCAAACTTTGTCGAAGCAAACATGCAATTGGGAGAGTGTGTATTCGTTTTCATGTACTTTTATTTTTATTTTTTCTTAATTTTTGTTGTTATATTTCTTATCTATATCTTCTTTTATATGAAATAGGGAAGTGTATTTACCTGGTGATCAAAATCTAGACGCTTGTTTTGACTTTGAAGTTGAGCAAATTGATGATAAGATGTTTTTCCATACCTAAAACTATCCTGGCAGGCCGCTGTCTAGTTCAGTATGTGTACTGCTTTTTACTTTTGTTGTTGTAGTAGTTCAATCATATTTTTAGTGTTAGTCATATTTTCTTCCTCTCTTTTTTGCAGCACTTAAATATTATATTCTACTATCTTAGGAAGAAGGCAAAATATGGAATTAATATGCCAATCAAAATCACAACTACAGATACTCTATTTAATAATATCATTCAAAGGGTTTTCACATAATTTGTAAAAGGTGGGAAACAAGATCATTTGATAGATAGATCAGACGATATCATGGGGTACATGAAAGGATTTAGGATGTATTGCAACACTCCATGGCACCAGGTTGATCATGTCCTTTTCCAATTAATTTGGCAGAAGATATTGGGGTGTGTATCATTCCACAAGAGATGTTTTTACATATATGACTCGCTACGTAGTCGAAAGTATAAAAAAAGCTATTCAAAAGGTGGCAGAGGCATATGCTGTGTTGATCCCCCTATTTCTAGCTAGCATTGAATTTTATAACCAAATAAGTGATATTGTAGTACAAAATGGTCTGCACATGGGAAATGAGTTGACTGATCTTTTCGAGATTGCACTGATTACAAATCTGCCAACACAGCAAAATTCGTAAGAATAGTAACTTTTTTTTACTTTGTTTTCTTCATTCATATTAACATTTTCACTTCTAATTTATTTTTATATTCTATTCATTTGTTTTATTTTAGAGATTGTGGAGTATATATTGTATTCTTTGCTGAGTATATTATTGAAGATCTTCCAATCCTTGTTGCCAATTTTGATGTGGATGGTCTTCAGCTAAGTTTGGTATACTGTTGTGGCACTATGAGAGGAACAAGCAGTTGCATGGCGAATCAAGTGAATCTGAGGCTCTAGTAGCACCTAAAAAGACTCGTGAAAAGAAACGCAAGAAGTAGTATAGGTCTCTTTTTGGTTTTAGTTAATCGTAGCATGAAAACTTTGCAGGATTTTAATAGTTTTTGATGAAGTATGGTATTTTGTATTATTATATTGTAAAAATGCTAACTTTTAAAAGTATTTTCTAGGAATACAATTGTAATAGTACAATATGTTGATATAATTATTTTTAATGTTGGAATGTATCTTCAGTTTTTTTATTAGACTTTTCTTAGGTTTCTTCCATAAAGTTGTTTGTTTATTAGGAGTGCCTTTCGGAGACAGAATTTTATCAGCACTTGAAGTCAAGCCATTAGTGTAGTATATGGCTGTTACAGTAGCACTGTTAGTTCCTACTACTACTTTCCTTTGTAGTAGGAGAAGCATTATTAGTTTGCTGTAATACACAAGCAGAAGTTATTTTTGGTGTATTTTTAAGGGAGTTACGATGTTTAAAAGAGGAACTATGTTGTTATTTTGTCGAAGAACAGAGCGAGCATTGATTTGAATAAGAAGAAATATTTTTAGAAAGCGAACTGATCTTGAAATTATATTGAGAGTAGTTGTTAGTTGTAGTTGAATCTAAGAAAATTTGTGCATAATTTGCATTGCTGCACCAGTTGTATTCTGCAAAGATTTTGGTTTAGGTATATTAGTGCAGTAGGACTATATACCAATCAGGTATACTAATATATCATTTGGGCATCATGTTGTATTTGAGTACCTTTTTTCCTGCAGCAACTATATGTAAGTACTGACATGAGTTGCAAAGCGTGCGCATTTTGGGTATCACGTTGTATTTGGTGCACCATTTGTATTTCTGCGCATATTTTGTTTTAGCCATATTAGTGCAATACCACTATATACCAGTAAGGTATATAAATATACCATTTGCGTATCACCTTATATTTATGTACCTGATGATGTACAATAATTGCATGTAAATGGCTTCCAATTTGTTATACTTCAATACAGACATGAGCTGCAAAGCGTGCCCATTTTGTTAACGATGTATGTATAAATATTGCATTTGCAGCACCACTTCTATTTCTGCACATATTTTAATGCCAATAAGATATACAGATATACTAATAAGGTATACAGATATACCCCTTAGGTATCATATTTTTATTTTAGCATCTTTTTTCCTGCAGCAACTAGATTTAAATGCATCCCACTTTTATATACTAAAATATAAAATGAATAGGTTCTTATTGGAAACACAAGTAGCCATATAAATTTATTTCCAAAAAGTAATTTGGCAAAGAATCATCATACCAAATATATGTTTTATTTCTTTTCAATTCAAATGCTATGATTCTACGATATATGAGTTCTATAAAAACATTGAAGCATTTTATCAATTTCTCTTTGGAATATTTTGGCATGTTCTCTGGTTGTGTCCTTTTCTCCCGCATAGTGAACATGTAACTGTATTTCCTTCCCAGCCTCCTATGCCTCTCTTCTTTTTAGGTCTTCCTGGTTTGGTTTTTCCTTTTGGTGGCAGTACCACCTTCGAAGATACACGTTCTGGAATTTGCCACGTTGTTTCATCAGGCAAAGAATTTACTGGTATCTCATATGTTTTCAGCAAGTACTCTGTATTGTAGTAATCTGAGCAATACTTGTATGAATCTATATGGAATTTTTGTATAACGGCCATTGCATGTGGACATGGAATATCGTCTAGCTGAAACCTCCCACAAGTGCACTTTTTTCATATAGGCGCACCACATTTCTTGTTTGGCCATCAATTACTAAATGTAAGAATTCAGTTGATGGCAACACCTAGTATAATTTTAATTAAGAAAAGTCATTATCTATATGAAGTAATAATATTTTTCAAATAATAATATTCAGTTATTTAGTGAAATCACTAAGGTAAAAAAGTAAAACTACAGTACATGCAGTGTTTTTATGATTTTGAAAATGCATACCGTCATCGCCTGTGATAAGATAATATTATCTGATAATATTTTTTCATACTTTGACCAATCTTCATAAATGATTCCACTGCATCCTTTCGATTTGTGTAATTCTATTTTTGAATCAATGTTGTCATAAAGTCAAGCAAATTCACAACTGGGAGGTCTCTTGCATGCTTTTGCTGCATTTACTGATTCCGCAATATTCGATGTCATGGTCATGGTTCTATTTGCCTTGGAATGCGCCCGGAACCATTTATCATATGCAATGTATATCAGGTATGTTTTCACTCTACTATCAATAGCTTCTAACTCTGACATATGCCTATTGAATTCTTCAACAGTGTATGCTCTATCTAACGCAAAGTATACTTCTTTGATTTGTTTTTGGCTCTTCCTGAAGTTTGTCTTTATGTTGTTCCACAAATGGAACATACATGCACAATGAGGGACTTCTGGATAGAAATTGAAGTTTCTCTCTATATACCATCATGCTTGTATGATACAATGCATATTCCCTCTCTTTGTCCATAGGTTTCTCGGAACTGCACGAAGAACCACTCCCACGATGCATCATTTTACGAATCAACAATTGCATATGCGAAGGGTAGAATTTGTCCTGTAAACCCAAAGAACAAACTATCAATTAAAACAGACTATATTAATTTAGCATTTTATATAGTAGTATAGTCATAGGTAGGTGCAGGTGTGTAGCAAAATAACTATGTACTCTGTTGGTATACTTGTATACCATACTGGTAGCATATAATATTTGAATTTTTTTTTGTTTCTTTAACTGAATGTAATTGGATTGTACACATAATATTAATTTAATATTTCATATAGTAGTATAGTCACAGGTACGTGCAGGTATGTAGCAAAATAATTATATACTCTGTTGGTATACTTGTATATCATATGGTATACTGGTATCATATAATATTTGAAAATCTTTTTGTTTCTTTAACTGAATGTAATTGGATTGTATTCTTACCCTCTGCGTCTTGCGTGAAAGCCGTGAGTATGGTCCCTCTATATGTTGACTTTAAAAAACTTCTATCAACTACAACTGTTGGCCTGCATTAGACACATCCTCTAATCGATGCATATATAGCTATGAATGCATACAAGAAGCTCGTATCTCCTTCAGTGTGCAGTCGTGTCACTGATCCTGGGTTAGTGTACTCTAACATATAAAGATATGTTGGAATTTTCTTGTATGACTCACTTGGGGTTCCTCTCAACAAGTGCATTGCTTTTTCTTTTGATCTCCACGTTTGCTTGTAGCTTAAGTCCATACCATATGCTTTTTGGATGTCTCTCTGGATATCTTTTGGTGTATATATGGTTTTTGAGTCAACAAGTTTATCTTGTACCACAACTGCAACAAAAGCTGAGACAGCTTGCTTTTGTGAACAAAATCTCTTATCAGTTAAACAATTGTGGACAGAATTGAAATCCGTCACTTTGAAAAGATTTGATGCTCGCAAGCTTGATGTTTTAAGTCTCCAAGTGCATCTTTCATCCACGCATTCAAGGATATACCTATTTATAATACAAATATAGTTATGTATCATGTTTTGTTGATAAAAAACACACACAAAAATCCGTACAATTATATAGTCACATAGTATACTTTGTTGGTATACTTATATACTGTATCAGTATCATATTTTTTTGATAAAAATATAGACAAAGCAGCATGATTCTATACTCACATAGTATACTGATTTAGCGTACATATATACTATATTGGTATTATGTTTTACTGATAATAACAAAGACAAACCAATACAGTTATATACTCGCATAGTATACTGATATAGCATACTTATATACTATACCAGTATCACTGATAAAAAACACAGACAAACCAATACAATTCCATACTCGCATAGTATACTGATTTAGCATACTTATATACTATATAGGTATCACATAGTTTTTTACTTGAAAACATGCAGACGAACCTTCTTGACATGATTTATTAACCCGATATTGATATTTTTCTCTAACGGCATACTGTTTCATAACAAGAGCCAGCAGGTTCTTGTCTTTGTAAATTTGTCCTTTTTCAACATTTTGATGAAATTGGTCAGTTATGATGTTTGCATCATCAAGTTGTAAAATGGCGTTATATTCTTCTTGCACATCAAACGTACTAATCATATTAGTGCTTTCAAATTGTGCAATTTCTGATGAAATTGGAGTAACATCGAAACTGGAGGTGCTTGCAGCTATAGGGTTTTTAGCAAACGACACACACAGGGGAATTGTTATCATACCTGCACTTGATTTTTTCAATTGTAAACCCTAACACTCAAGATGGATTTTTTTTGAAGAATTAACCCAAATAGCACTCCCCCTGTCACTTAAATTAAAAATAACCGTAATCAATGTATAATATATGCATATGACAAAAAAATTAACAATTAATATAACCGGATATTTGTGTAAAGATGTCATTTTTTTTTGTGGCAAGAGAACTTTTGGGAATTAATTAAGTAAAATAAGTTAGACAGTGTAAAAGAGTTTAACCATATGTACAGGTTAATTTTTACCCTCTTTTCTTGGTTACTAATCAAACTTATCATAACTTAAGTGAACTTTGAACAAATAATTACGTATATTAGTTTAGTTCATTTTGATTCGCTCAAATTTAGACAAACTTTATTCATCTGATTCCATTTGATCGAAGTAGCAAATAGATTACTTCACAATGTGCTAATTGAGTTATATGATGTTAGCCCTAAGTGTGAGATTTTGTCGAAGCACTTTATTTCATTTGATTAGTCATGTTTATTCCATAGGCGAATTTACCATTAGGTAGGGTGTCACGATCCAATTTCCAAACCTGGTCGTGATGACGCCTCTCGTAAAGACAATGTGAAAAAAAAATAAAGTTGATTTTTTGGAAAAATATAAAATCCTCTAGAATGTCCTAGTATGGTATCCTTGATATTTATCTAGTAGACATATCTAGATGTTCTAGAATGTTGTGGGAAGATAAGATATGTCTAGATATTCTAGAGTGTTGTTAGAAGATAAGGTTGCTAGAATTTTCTTTGTACATTATCTAGAATCATATCTAGAA
>MU669594.1:0-44155 GCA_026770625.1 Nicotiana glauca
CATATCGATTCGGTCTATTATCAAGCTATTCCATCTATCTAATTTCCTTTCTGATTCATCATCAACTTGATATTTGCATCATAATGCCTCAATCCAGGCCTACCACACGAGATTCGAACATAAGAACACACTATCTAAGACCTATAGGCCACCGAATACTCTCTCAACTGTTCACAAAAATACCACCTTCCAGAACACTTCACTTTGAAGAACTTCCTACGAACCTGAATTCGTTGCCATTACTTTCCAGATGCTGATACATAGGATCCCATAATTAACATAAAAATACCACAAGCCTCGACATTCCCCGATGAATACACAGTCTCTGACCTTTTTCAATGAAACACTTTCTCTAACCACGTACACGACCTTAAGGCACCTGATTGTTACATGTAGAATCTTGAACACATTGAAACCATTCTCGAGAGTCATTACTTCATATTCGAACTGCAAATTACCTGATCAAACGGACATAACCACCCATGCCTCATTAGCACTGTGACACCGCATGACGTGATCTCATTCCGATACAGCCAAACAACTTCCTTCTCCATATGCTAAGCATTCTTTATCGACAACAGCTCAAGACATCCTGTTATTTCCACACATCTATGAAGTACCATATTACCTTCGTAAAAGTTTTGCTTCACTCGTGCCATCCTCGGCTCAATTCCTGCAACCAGAACTGATCCGCCAGCATATCTCGAAATGGAACCAACATAGCACATAACCGTGCAGTCAGCTAATCAACAGCAACCTCCCCAACTTGGCTCGAAGCCATATATCAGGACACACTCAATAACCCATAATACTTTTACTCTAATGATGCCACAATATCATAGCGAGATTAAACTCAAATCGTCTACAAGTTTGTGAAAACACCGATCATCTAGTACTGTAATCCTCCGCAAATCTCGCATTCATCCCCACATCAGTTGAGTCCAATCTCTTAAGCGACCCAAATTTTCAAAATTTAACACGTATCCTTCAATTACACATGAGATCTTCTAACATACACATAAGGATCATACCACTTAAGAACACTCCGCAAGAGATATCCCACCTACTTCGCCTCAATTTAGTATTTCAGTATACCTTCCACCATCATATACGTTACACAATCATTTCGTCTTCCTGGGCCTGAACGCATTCTGCCACATGTAATGCACTTCACTCCCCAACTAGGAGACACAAAAATATTCTTCACGCGCCCATATTCGGGCTACACATCAAATCACAATAGGAATCGAATCACTTAATAGTTCATCTATTATCCCGCAGACTTCTTCGTCACTACCAAGTCATATAGATACATCTCGCAGTACTAACATACTCATCACGTGAAAACCAAATTGCCATTCAGGCTAATAGGGATAATATCGAACATATAAGTTCAAAATACTTGCTCACACAATCAGCACCTCGGTGCTCAAGCCTTAGGCAAAGATCCGGTCTCAAGTCCAGACTGGCCCAACATCAAACTCACGGAGATCACATCTCGCCCCTTGATCGGGGAATCACAAGCCATCAAGGCACATACAATACTGAGCGTTCATGCGCGTATACAGACGTGTGGAGGGAATTTCAAGAGCTATATCTCAAGCTAAATCAAGTGCGCACGATAAGAATTCCAAGAAGGTGAAGTTTTCCTAAAGGTTCTGCAGCCTCTCGAGGATAAATACAAACGTCTCTGTACCGATCCGCGAGACTCTACTAAACCTGCTCATGACTCGTGAGACCTAGTAACCTAAGCTCTGATACCAACTTGTCACGACCCAATTCCCAAACCCGGTTATGATGGCGCCTCTCGTGAAGACAAGGCCAGCCAACAGAACAATAATGCCCTCTTTAACAATTAATAAACATAAATGAACGAATAATACGACTTAGGGGCATTAATAGCCTACATTTACCACCTAACACAACCCGACTGAGGTGTCACAAGTCACGAGCATCTAAAGAAGACTTAACACAACTACGGGGCCAATAATAATATACAAAGTACAATTTTTGGAATCAAAGGACAAAGTCCGGTGCCGCGAACGCCGGCAGCCACCTTGCTCAGCTACAATGGTATACCTTCAATCAGCTAATAACCCGCTACAGGGTGAACAAATACCTGCAACTGCACACGAGGTGCAGGGAGTAAAGTGAGTACTCCAACTTAGTGAGTAGTAAAAGTAAATAATAACTAAGCAGCCAGAAATCACGTAAAGCAACCAATATGCTATACAGAAGCCGGGTACGATTTCTGAGAAAATAGTGAAATCAGTGAAACATTTAGAAGTGTTTCGGCTCAGTTCAAATCTCTTTCGAAAATAGTCTTTTCAATAATTATGAAAACGGTTTCAAAATAGATAGTGCTGATTAGCACAGAAAATCCGCCCCTCGGGCACAAATACCACAGTACAACAGGTAAAAAAAGGGCAAGAAGTATGCAAAATGAGCACATAAAAGCTCGCCCCTCGGGCTCACTCTCCACAACACTATCGGCTCCTCAGGCTCTCTCTCTCAGCTCACTCTCAGAAATAGTATCACATAATAACCGCTGCAGCGCACAACCCGATCCATATATCGCTGCGCTGTGCAACCCGATCCATAGCTAGCTGCGGCGTGCAGCCCGATCCATATGGGTACCCGCGCTCACTGTGGGGGTGCAGACTCCGGAGGGGCTCTTACAGCCCAAGCGCGATATATCGCTACGCAAGTAGTCCGATCCAATATATGCATACTACGACGTGCAGTCCAATCAATATAATATACTACTGCGGCGTGCAGTCCAATCCATATAATATACTACTACGACGTGCAATCCGATCCATATAATATACTACTGCGGCGTGTAGTCCGATCCATATAATATACTACTGTGGCATGCGGTCCGATCCATATAATATACTACTGCGGCGTGCAGTCCGATCCATATATAAACTTCACATCCCTCCGTGTATCCTCACATCCGGCCCTCGGCCGCACTTAGTCAGAATATCATCACAAGCCCCTCGGGCACTAGTAAAATAGTAGTCCTCAGCCCAAATTATCATTTAAAACTCAATATGAGTAAAAGTGGCTGAGTTGTAAAGTAGTGGAGAAATAGTATGACTGAGTTCAAGTAATAAGTCAAACAGTGAGAAAGATAGTGAAAATAATCCCCGAAGGGTTGAAATAGTTGGCACGAAGCCCAAATACGGCAATCAGCCCAAACAAAAGTGATAACAAATAAATTCCAGTCAAATACGAGGTAAATTAATCAATCGGGATGGACCAAGTCACAATCCCCAGCGGTGCTCTACCCTACGCCCACTATCCGGCGTGCAAGTCACCTCAATATAGCACTATGATTTGCAATCCGGGGTTTCAAACCCTCAGGATATCATTTACAATCATTACTCACCTCGAACCGGTGAAATCTCTAGCTTGCGACGCCTTTGCCCTTAAATCGGCCTTCACGCGCGTCGAATCTAACCAAAATCAGTGTGAATATATCACAATATGCTAAGGGAACAATACCCAATCGAAAACAATAAAAAAATAGCAAAGATCTCAAAACTAGCAAAACCCGAGCCCTGGGCCCGCTTTTTAAAAAATTACAAAACTTGCATTACCGGATTCGTTGTCTCGCCACAAGTCCACATATACCAAGAACTCCCAAATCCGAGCTCAAATGACCTATAAATTTCCAATTTGAAATATCAAAAACTCAAGCCCTAGCTTTTCCCCTGTTGGTGAATTTCAATCAATTTCCATGTTAAATGTATCATAATCTCATATATTTAAGCCAAGGGACTTACCTCCAATCGATTCCCAGTCAAATCTTCCTTAAATTCTCGCCAAAAGCTCCCAAGGTCGCCTAAAAATGGTGGAAATTAACCCAAGCTCGCGGATGAAATATTAAATAAAAACCCTTCTAAACTGTCCAGTTTTCGCTTCTGCGGTCCCGCTTTCGCTTATGCGGGACCGCTTCTGCGTCCAGATTTCCGCTTTTGCGGTCTTCATTAAACTTCCAAAAATTTGCTTATGCGGTTCTACTTTCGCACCAGCGGTACCGCATCTGTGATCCTCTCTTCCGCTTCTACGAACCCTGCCTTCCATCTCCTTGCTGCTTCTATGATCACAGCTCCGCTTAAGCGGCTTCGCTTCTGCGGTCCAAGACCCGCAGAAGCGAAAATACCAGAAACAGCATGCCTTCAGCTGTTTGAAATTCCAAAAACTCCCCGTTAGCCATCCAAAATCATCCTGAGGCCCCCGGGACCTCAACCAAAAGCACCAACATAACCCATAACATCATTCAAACTTGGTCTAATCATCAAAACACATCAAAGAAAGCTAAAACCATCGAATCACATCGGATTCAAGATTAAGTTCTTTAAAAACTTTCGAAACACGCATTTGATAAAAAACCTGACCAAATGACATCCGTATGACCTGAAAATTTGCACACATATCCAAAATCACCCAACGAAGCTACAATCTTGGAATTCCATTCCAACCCTCGAATCAAAAATCTCACCTATCAACCGGAATTCGCCAAAATAGTAACTTCGCCAATTCAATCCTAATTCTACACCGGGCCTCCAAAATCAATTCCGATCATGCTTCTAAGTCACAAATCACCTCCTAAAGCTAACCGAATCAATGGAAATCACATCCGAGCCCTATAACACATAAGTCAACGTCCGATTGACTTTTCCAACTTAAGCCTTCCTTAAAGAGACTAAGTATCTCATTTCTTATCAAAACCAATCCAAATAAAATCTAACATACCACATATCGATAACGAAATATGAAGAAGCATAAAATGGGGGAAACGGAGCAGTAACACATGAGACGACAGGTCGGGTTGTCACAATCAGACTAAGTCTTCTATCTTTGGAGAATAATTCATCAGACTAAGATTTAGATCCTAGGAGAAAATTCATCAGACTAGGGTTTTTCTGTTATCTTAGGAGAAAGATTCATCAGACTAAGATGTTGACCCCAGGAGAAGGTTCATCAGACTAGGTCCATTTTTGTTATCTTTGGAGAAAGATTCATCAGACTAAGGTATTGACCTTAGGAGAAGGTTCATCAGACTAGGTCCATTATTGTTATCTTAGGTGAAAGATTCATCATACTAAGATGTTGACTTAGAGGAAAATCCGTCAGACTAGGACTTTATATGCTAGGAGGAAAAAAATGTGAAAAGCAATGGTAGCATTTTGTGCATACTAGCAAAACAGGCAAGGGCAAAGATTTGAGAAACTTCCCTTTTGTAGGCTCTCCTCATCTTCCTTTTCTTTATCTTCCTTTTCTTTTTCTTCCTTTTTCTTTTTTCTCTTATTGTTGAACCAACTTTCTTGCACTGCTTTGTTCCTGTTTCAAACAAAGGAAAATTGTGAGTTTAAAATATGGTGGTTAGTTTGTGGCCTTGAACTTTGAGAGCGGCTGCTTCTGCATTTGCCAAGATGACTGATTTCCACTCGAAGACCTTGCTTGTTTATGGACCAACCCTTTTTCTCTGTCATTCTCACCGCAAAACCTTTTCTCCATTCAGATCCGATACCCTCAATGTGTTGTGTTGCATGAAATGGCATCCCCCAACCTTTATGTCTCATATGGATCCCACAGCACGTCTATTGCCCCCACTCCGTGTATATCATGTCCTTTCTTGATTGGCCTCGGCCTTGAAGTTTATTGTTCCTTCCCTCGCCTTGATAACTATTTCTCACTTGGTGACCTTGCTAACCACTTTCTTTGTTACCCTTAATGCAGAAAATATCTCTGATCCATTCACCAAACACCCTCCATCTGACATGTACCAAGCCTTTCGTGTTTCACCGAAAATACCATTGATCCATTCACCTATGCCCTTCATTTGTTGCGTTGTTCATGCATTGACATATACCAAGCCCTTGTATTTCACAAGGATCCCAAAGCGTGTAGATTGTTTCCAACTCAGTGTGCCTGCTGTTCTTTCCTGACTTATGACAATTGATATGCTGGCCAGATCCCGTTTTGTTCAATTGGAAAGCTTGGTGGCAGACTTTGAAATCGTTTCTCACTTGTTATGACCAGACAGACTCAAGAGGAGGAAGTAAACAGGACAAAAGGAATATAGTAGGAGGACAATGAAAGAGATGATTCCTAACAAGAAAACTACAAAGTAGAAACCTATCGTATGTGGATACCGACTCTAATGACCTTGACATGCACCTGCAGCCTACTCTATTTAGTAGATCTGATGTTCGGCTCTTGTTGTACCTTTTCGCCGTGAAACTAGGCTTCAATGCTCCGCTTGCCCGATCTGATTCACAATCCTTATTCGACTTGTAGTGCCCGAAGGATTTTCACCATCAAGCCTCTCTCATTTTGGTTTTCTCTCGTCTCATAATCGCCTTATGGTGCCCGTGAAGGTTTTCACCAATAAGACTCTCTCATTTTTGATTTCTCTCGTCTTTCATCGCTTTGGGGTACCCCTGAGGGTTCTCATCAATAAGGCTCTCTTATTCTTTATTTCCTTCGTTTGGACCGGAGTGTTGCCCTTGACATGAATTACCTCTTCTCGCTTGACTTGACATCTCTCGAAGACTGATCAGAAGGTCTCCCTTTAGACCGTAATGTGGGATTTTAGAGAGGGTTAGAAATAAAGGGTATCAAAGGCTCAAAACAATTCAACCTGGGTTCAAAATTATAATTTTCGGAATCAGATTTCTCATAACCACCCCAACTTCTGCCCTAGTTTCTTTTTTGTGGACTTTTGGACTTTTATTTTGGTGTGATTGAACCTCAAAGAGAGGCTGCCTAAGTATCCTTTCGGGATCAAGTCGAACGTAGTTCAAGCCATAAAATTTCTTCGTTGTTGCGATCTTTCCTTTCTTCCACTTTTCCTTTTCTTTCTTTTCATTTCTTTTCTTTTCCTTCTCTTTTCTTTTCTTTTTCTTTTCTTTTTCTTTTTTTCTTTTCTTTTTATTTTCTCTTCTTTTTTCTTTTCCTTTATTTTCTTTTCTTTATTTTCTTTTCTATTTCACTATTTTTTTCTTCCTTTTCTTTTCTCTTTTCTTCTCTTCTCCTTCTCCTTCTTCTTTTCCTTTTCTTTTCCTTTGGACTGTTTTCCTCTTGTTTCTCCGCTTATTTTCCCCGCTAGGGCTTACAAGTTTATTTTCGATTCCGAAAGAGGGGTATGTAAGAAAACAACCGAGGCTCAAAGGGGCAACAAAGGGTAAAGTGTTTGGATAGCAGAATAAAATGCCTTCGTCATTCCAATCTCCAAAACATGCCAAGTGCAAACTACACAATTAAACAAGCATATGTAACATCTTTTGATTGCACCAGAATTCATAACCATATCCACATATTTGATTTCTATATTTGTCAATTACCCAGCACCATTCGGCAACAAACACGGTACCTTGATAGACTTGGGGCAAACTTTCCCTTGGCTTCAAATTGATGCGGCATGATGCATTTCAACAGTATTTCTTTATGTTCTATCTGCCCTAGGTTCACACAATTTGGGCTCGAAGCGATCTCAAAATGCCCTTACTTATTTCCCTCGAATGTCCTTACATCTTCAGCATTGTTTCATCGCTTCATTACTAAACTGTCTTTTAAAACCAGGCTGAGAATTATGCGTGCATATCAGGTTGCCAGAACCAGCATGAAAAGAATTGTAAAAGGAGAAGAAAACTAAACGAAATGACTAGAAATGGCAGGAAGCAGAGAATTGTATTAGACTGACGGTGAAAGGGTTTAAACAACAGAACACACAAACAAACCTAAACAACACTAAACAAGCTATTACGACAAAGTGAAAAGATAGAAGGGTTTGAGTGACAAGACAACATCCGAATTACAACCCTTAAAATAACTCGGACAACAGAAATGACAACAAAATAAACCACCAAAACTTCACTCTAGCTCACCAAGAGATGGAGCATCTTTCCAATCACCAAACTCGACATCTTAGCCACTGGATTGCCCATCAAAATTGCTGGGACCTTCACCAATTTCAATATCATTGACTTCATTCAACAAGTTTCCGAGAGGATTCTCATACTCCTTGTCACCACGGTTCTTTTCCACAAAATATGCATCATCAGGTGCAGGCAAAGGATTCGGTGCAATGTTCTGGGTGGCATTGTCCTGGACCGCAATTACCCCTTCATGAATCATTCTTTCTATCTCTCTTTTCAAATCTCGGCAACTTTAGATATCGTGCCCCTAGGCATTTGAATGGTATCCATACCTTTTAGAAGGGTCAAAGCTTCTTGCACGCTTGTCCACATGATTTGGAGGAATCGGTGCAATCAAGTTATAATGCTTTTGTTTCTCAAAAAAGTTTGCATATGACTCCCCCAAGGGGGTGAAAGTTTCTTGCTTCTGTGCCCTCTCTTGCTTGAAATTTTGACTGGCCCGCATACCTGCTCCAGGGGGATTCCTGTAGGGTCTTGGAGGTGGGTAGGTGTTTTGAGTTGGGTCAGTATTTTGTGTGTTGCGTGCACGCCATTGCGCATGGGTAGGATGTTGGGAGTACGTTTGGGTATGGTGGATAGAGAAGTAGGGATCATGGGGTGGGTAATAGTGCTGTAGAGTGTGGGGTTAGGCTTGGGGATGGGGTCGAGGTTGATGGCAACATGGTGACGGGCCCCTGGACCAAGTTCTCGAGTCGACTGCCGCCATATCTTCTTTCTTTTTCTTTCCCAATACCCCTCCAGTGCTGCTTTGGATAGCCTGGGTAGTTGCCTTGATCGCCAAATAGCTCATAATTTTGTTGGATTTAAGCCCCTCTTCCACCATGCTTCCCATTTTCACTACCACGTTGAAAGTTTTTCCCACTGCTGACACCATGTGACCATAGTAGTTAGGCTCCAAAGCCTATAAGAAGTAATCGACCATCTTGATCTCTTTCATGGGAGGATCGAATCTTGCCGCCTGTTCTCTCCACCGGAAACCGTACTCTCCGAAGTTTTCCCTGGGCTTCTTCTCCATTTTAGTCAGTGACAGACAGTCCGGGACAATTTCGAGATTATGCTGAAAGTGGCACGCAAATGCTTGGGTCAAATCATCCCACGTGTACCATCGGGCATGATCCTGTCGCGTGTACCATTCCAAGGCCGCACCACTGAGACTTTGACTAAAGTATGCTATCAATAACTCATCCCTTCCCTCACCTCCTCTCATTTTGCTGCAGAATCCCCTTAGATGGGTTACCGGGTCACCATGTCCGTCATAGACATCGAACTTAGGCATTTTGAACCCTGCGGGTAACTGAACATCCGGGAACAGACACAAATCCTTGTAGGCCACATTGACTTGGCCACCCAATCCTTGCATATTCCTGAAGGATTGTTCCAGGAGTTTTACTTTTCGAAACATCTCTTCCTGTTCCGGATTCTTAAGCAGCTTGTCAGTTTCCACGGGGAGCTCAAAGTGAGGAGTGTAGGAATATGGTTCAGGATCTTTAAAGGTAGGCTCAGGAGGGTAGTACTGGCTGTCGTGAGTTTGAAACAATGGCTCACTGGAAGATCTTTGCAATGTGGCAGGTGGAGGCGTCACAAGGACAGGGGTGATTGGTGGAGAAGGGTTTTGTTTGGGTGGTGGAGCTTGGGGAGGATAGGAGCTGGTGACATAATTCTATTGGTAAAAAAAGAAAACTGGAGAAGAATTCACAGTAGAAGGCTCCTGAGACTGAGCCAAAGGTGGGATATATGCTGGATTGGTGGGATAAACTGGCGCTGGCTGACCCTTAGCCCAGGCCTGATACATCTCGGCCATGTGCTGCCTCAACTTATACATCTCTTCCCTCATTGCTTTGACATCCACCACTTCTATCTCTTTTGATGGGTCCACTATACTGGTATTTGATTCATGGCCTGTCATGTTCAGTTTATTTTTTGACCGGGTGTTGTAGGAATGGGTTTCCAAGATGCCAACCAACTAAACCACCTGCCTGAACTCATCACCAACAAAAACTTTGTTAGTGGTTAGAGCATTAACAAATAGATAGTCGCCCTTTTGGGGAATGAATGCACCTAAGCAGTTAACGGTTTTCTATTATGCCTTTGCTTGGCTGCATGCCTCATCCCGACTTTTCCTTATTTTTAGTTGCAAACTTTCTCTTTCTTTGTTTTCCCTTTTTTTTCTTCTTTTCACTATTGCCTTTGTCTTCTCTTGTTCCTATTCTCTCCCTCTTTCTTGTTTTTTTGCTCTTTTCTTTAATTTTTGCCTTTTTGTCATTTTTCCTCTCGTTTCTTTCCTTTTTTTTGGTTATGACCGAATCGTATGGAGATTGCCTACGTATCATGACCCCGCATGAATTAGACCAAGCGTAGTTCTTGCAAATTAAATGCAAAAATAAAGAGATAATTTTTGGGATTTTTTCAAATCTTCATTAATAAACGCCGATTACAAGTGATACTAGACTATTTATTTTTCTACAAAGAAAAAATTACAAAACAGACCTAAAAACAAAATAAATATTCGATGACTAGGAATACATAAAAGCTTCAAATCATGGGATCCACGGGGCATCACTCAGCATCGCCATGGGCTTGCACAAGACTAAGAAGGTTTCAATGTCAACTGTAGGCTATTTAAAGAAAACTGGTCATGTAATGACTTATTTTGACTAAAAAAAGAAGAAAAGTGGCTATTTTTCAAAACTATTTATTCTAAGAAAACAAAGACTCGGCTCTGCAAATATGGCCTTTCAGCACTTCCGAAAGGGAGATTTCAACAATAACCTTCCCGCGCCCTTTTGGGGACATTCGGCTTATTTTTAACAAGAATGGCGTCACCCGACTTACTTTGACAAAAATTAAAATTTTGAAATTATTTGGATATTTTTGAAAAGAGGTGGCTGGACCCGACGAGGGTTGCCTACGTATCTCACACCCGGTAAGAATCAAACCAGCGTAGTTCGGGCAAATAAAACCAACTATTTTCGAAAACAAGACTCTTCTTCATTGACAAATACATTATTTCGGAAAACAATACTCTTTTTATATTTTCTTTTTCAACAAACTATTTAAAAATAAAACTCTTTGGTTTTTCTTTTTCTTTTTCTTGATCAATAAAACAAACCATTTTTTTTGTTAAGAACAAATTTTCCTTTTTCCCTTTTCTTCTTTTTTTCATTTTCCTCAAAAATATTTTGATATTGGTTGTTTTTCTAAAACAGGTAATTAACTCTCTACACTAATATTTCTCTCCTTTTTTTCAATTTTTCCAAATACTCCCAAGCCAGTCAGCATGCAAGTCCGAGACAAATAAATGCACATGCAACACATAAGATGCATCAGGATGATCTTTTTCATTTCAGGTCACCTGTCCTAGACGGACCCAACCCCTGTGTTGAGTCCCCTACAGCAAATGAACGTGATGCAAATAAGCACTCCTAATAGGGATCCGCCATGAAGTCAAGTAATTCTAGGTTCAAGTGCTCTAGACTGTGTTCCCGAGCGGACAACTTGAGTCGAGGAGGGGGCTACGTACCGGGAACCAAAAGGCCATCCGACTTAGTAACTTGTTCGAGCCTCTTTCTTATTTCAGGTTATGACACTAACAGAATAGGGAGTCTCAACCAGTAAGCACATCCCCGGAGGTGAGAAGAGAAGGGTTTCGGCACAATTTATATACAGTTCAGATAATATCAAAGCGGTAAAACATTAAGCACATTTAGCATGAAACGTGTAGGAAAATCAGACAAAGCCAAACATAACAATTATTCTAAGCTCTAATTCTTAAACCCTGAACCGAAGTTCTAGGTTTATATCCCCAACAGAGTCACCAGAGCTGTCACACCTCCTTTTTTCCTACTACACCCCGGGAAAGGGTATAATAAAGGGAGTTTTTCCAATTAAAGGACAATCAAAATCGAATTCGTTTATTAAGAGATTCAGAGTCACCACTTGGGAGATTTATAGTGTCCCAAGACAGCGGTTTGAATCCCAAATCGAGGAAAGGGTTTGACTCTGTATAACAGTCGCAAACCAGAAATCCGAGTAAGGAATTCTTTTAACCCGGGAGAAAGTGTTAGGCATTCCCGGGTTTCGTAGTTCTAGCACGGTCGCTCAACTATCATATTTGGCTTATTTATTTGATTTTAGTACATGTTTTAACCTATGCGTTTTTACTTTTGAACTGCTTTTATTATTATTATTTTAAGAAAATTGCAACGTCGTGAAAACGTGTCTCGAACCGTGTCACATAAATGCACCTGCGATTTTTGACACATTTTGACTTCGTTGAGACTTGGATTTGGGTCACATAAATGTGCACCCGTACTTAGAAAGGTAAAATTATATAAGTAACAGACCTAAAGCAACTAACGTGTTATTAGCTTTGGGGAGAGCCGTGAAATTTTGCTAAACTGCCCATCTCGAATTCTAAGTGTTTAATATAGATATTTAAAGAGGTTCCCGCAATTTATGTATTTTGTTTAGCGAGGCTCATCTCATTTATTATTTAAAAGGAAAACCTAAAGCAACTACAATTTTACACATAATATTGTCTCTAAAAGGGCCCTAGTTGATCAGTATTATGACATTCGGCCTCAAGTTCAAGTCCGGATTCAAATAAATGGGAGGAACCTATTAATTTGAACCCGCTACCTAACTCGAAAGCCCAAAATTGCATTATGTTAAACTATGGATTGAAACCATTAAGCCAAATCCAAATTAATGGACCAAACGGGTATGACTACGACCAATCGCCGCAAACATGTCTTGATGTCAGCTCCTAGAAAGGGAATTATTTGGGCCTGGCGTAAACAGAAAACAGGCCCAGGCGAGCTGTAATGCCTCAAGCCATCATCAAACCCACACCATGATAACAATGAAATGCAATTAGAGGAATTAATCTAAGCAGAATGTAATGTCAATTAGACGCGGATTATCATTAATGGGTTAACTAAGGTACTTAAAACAAAAATGGTGATTCCTATCGATTTGAACCCACAACATGCCATATATCAGCCACAGTCCAATTCTAAACCAATTATGAAATTTAACAGAACTGAGCCTTTAAACAATTTACCAATTAATAAGACTTATGAGCCATTTTCAAAGTGATTGGAGCATTTTTGAGACAACTATACCTTAATTGCTTTTGATTCATGATTTTGAATTAACATATGACAATATGAACATCAGTCCCAAACTTAACTCAAAACTAACATTACTAAACACATGATTTACTACTAAACGTTTATCCTGCTTAGACTAAACATGGACAGGGCCTACGCGTTGCTTTTCTATCTAGTTCCAGTTATTAAAACAAACGAGGATCATAAATCTCGAAATCTTTTTTCCTGTTTCAACTATCTTCTGATTTCAAAATTACATCTACTCAAAGCGAAACTAATTTACGATATGGCTAATAAATACTTGCTAGTTTGACAATCTACAGAGTCCATCTCAGTCAGTCCAGTTATACAAATTATAACAGGTTCTAGAGAACTAAAAAACTCAAATTAAAAGTGTACTTAACAAATACAGGCCAACTATTGTTTATTCAACTATGACAATTCAAACACACATCTCCCCGGAAACAAATGGATGAGTATTTCATTTCATCATTTCACTTCACAGCTTCATCAAAACATGATTCGAAAGTGTACCTGGAGATTGCAAATAAGAAGGGAAAATGAGGTCAACAGCAGCAGATGGCCCCCGGCAGATAGATACCAAGTTCACAGCTCAGTGCATAACATCAAACCATTCCAGAATTGAATTTTGAAAATACAGCATTAACACTCAAGCAAGTAAACTTGAATAAACCCAGCCGGTAAAAAATTGAACCCCGAAATCAAATACAAACAGCAATTGACCCAAAAGCTAACTCAAACCTATCAGATTCAATTCAAATTGTTTCCAAACTCTGTCAAATTTCAAATATCAAACAGAAACAAAGGAATTCAAGTTGTTTTTGTTTCGAAATGAGCTAGAGAGTTGAACTAGGGCTGAAATTCGAAAAAGACCTAAGAAAAAAGCAATGAAACAATGTTTTTTCTTTTGAATTTCCTACTGTATTTCTGTTTGTTTTTGGGGTTTTTGGCAGAAATTTAGATCTAAAGGAAGGCTTGAACTATAAGAGTTCAGAATGTGAACTTCTTTGATTTGAAATTCAAACTTTGAAGCTCAGATTTGCAGAATGGTTTTTGGGGGGAATTGTTTGGGTTTCCCCTCGTTAAACAAGGCATGGGCATGCCATTTTATAGGTAAAAATGAGGGTACCATCAGATTTCTTATTTTCCTTTTAGTCCTTATTTTATTTTCAAAATAGTCCTCTACTTATTGACTTGTTTCTCAAGTTATCACATTAAGTTTCCTAAAATTCTAAATTGGACTCCATTCTAGAGTGTTCTAGAGCTTCTAATTTCTATTACCACCAAATTCCCTATACTACCCCTGAACTCAATTGAAATTACCAATTCACTATTATCCAACCCAACCCCCATGACTAACTAAAAAAGCCTAGATTACTTAAACCTAACCAGAACCATTTTAAGCTATAATATCTAATTGCTGACAAACTGAAAATTAAACAGGATTTAAACAATTACCCAATTTACTTTATCCACTAAACAAAATTGACAAACAAAACGGACTAAAACTTGAATCACGCATTACTTAACTCACTTAAACTAAACAATTAAACATGAACCCAAGATTTAACTAGGCAAGATTACCAACTGAAAGTGTAATACAGTATCATGAAAATAAAACGAACAAGCAGAAAAGGCATGGACGAAAATTATGGATAAAAAAGAATTAACACATGAATACAACTATATGCAGTTAAACAAGATTAAATAAACTAATCAACAATAAATAAAACTAGAAACTCACTGACTCGACTTCAAAAATCCGACTAACTCTCAAAGTTTAAATCCGACCATCTCTGGTAAGACTTGAGTGCTATTGACGCTGAATTCCTCATGAGGGAGATGAGAGAATCACATGTGTGAATTTGGCAAGATTTTGGGAATTGAAGGTTTTGACCGGAAACTTCAAATCGATATTCCAAGAGTTCCGGTCAGATTTGAGGGACGGGGTCTGGGGGGGTTTGATAGAGGAGGACAAGGCGATTATACGGAGTTAATTTTGTGCTGAACGGAGAAAGTTGAGTTTTGGACAGAAAACTTCGACTTAAGATTCGAAGAGTTCGGTTAGTGTTTGAGGGAAATGGCTTGGTTATTTGGGATGAGGGGGTTGAGGAGAGTCTATGGTGTTCATGGGGATGGGTTTGGACGTCGGCGCCGCTATTAATGGCGGTGGAGATTTAGGGCAACTTAGCTAGGGTTCGAGTTATTTGAGAAGACCTGGTGGGATTTGAGGGAAACAGGGCTCAGATTTGAGAAGAGGAGGGCGAGGTGCTTGAGTGGTGTAAGTTTGGGAGGATTTAGACGTCGGCCACCGCCGTTGGGCAAATTCCGGCGGCGGGACACGACGGCATTACAGGGTCTGTATATGGGTGAAGGAGACGAAGACTTGGGGGGTAAGGGGGAAATCCGACCATCATATATGAAGCTAAATCAGTTCTCAGCCATTGGATCAGGGATCCTCGACGGCTGGGATTTAAGACCATCAAAACGGGGTCGTTTGGTTAAGTAATGGGGCGGACCAGATCAAGACCTTTGGGCTGGGGTCAATTCGGATTGGGTTTGAGAAATTGGGATTGAATTAATTTGATATTGGCCCAATCTTGGTGGCCTTTTTCTTTTTTCAATTCTATTCTTTTATTGTTTTCTTTCTTTTTCTTTTGTAATTGTTTTCATTATTTATATTTTCTGATTTTTATTAAATACCAAATTCAAAAATAAAAACCCACATTGACTTCTAAAGTTATTATTTAATTCCCAAATACACTAATTTCCAATTAAACACAAACTAAGACAAAATTAAAACTAAAAATGCAAATGGCCATTTTTGTTATTTTCTTCTTTATAAAGTAACTCAAATTAACTCCTAAATGCAGATGCCAAGTATTTATGTATTTTTCACTAATTAAAATGCACAAACAAAATACAAATAATTATCACAAAATGTCACAAAAATCCACAAAATTGCAACATAATGAATGAAAACATTTTGTTTGAATTTATGGGAGTAATTCATATACGGCAAAAATCACATGCTCACAAAGCAAATTCCCTTTGGACCAAGAAAGATTGCCTTTGGACAGTGCGGATGACGTCTTTAGACTATGATGCCCTGGGCCACGAATTGTGAGATAAGAGATTCACAGGCCATGAAATGATGTTATCAGACCATGAGGATGGTGCCTCTGAACCATGACGACTTTCAATAATAATGTGCAAGTATTGAGGGATCCTCAGGCCATGACATGGTGTCTTTAGGCTATAAAGATGATGCCTTCAGACTATGACGCCTTTGGACAGGATGTCTATATGTCAGTCCATGAAGTTTGGTGATATAATAAAAAATGATAGCAAGACAAAGCTTAGTCTCATGCGGAGTTTGGGGCAGAGCTTAGCGTGAGAGAAATAGTGCCAAGAAAAGAGCAACATATGTTGGTGGAGGGGGGATAATGCTTAGTCCCAAGGCGAAGGCAATTCTTAGCCTTATGAAAATATGGAGGCAGGGCTTAGTCTCATGCAAGGAGAAGGAAATTCTTAGCTTTATGCAAATATTTGAGACAGGGCTTAGTTTCATGCACGGAGAAGGCAATGCTAATCCTTATGCAAATATGGAAGCAAAGCTTATCCTCATGCAAAGATTTGAGACAAGACTTAGTCTCATGCAAAGAGAAGGTAATACTTAGCCTTATACAAATATGGAGGTAGGGGTTAGCCTCATGCATGGTTTAAGACAGAGCTTAGTCTCATGCAAAGAGAAGGCAATGCTTAGCCTTATACAAATATGGATGCAGGGCTTAGCCTCTTGCAAGGTTCGAGGAAGATCTTGGCCCCATGAGAAGGCAGTGCTTAGCCTTATGCAAGGCAAGGCTTAGCCTCATGCAATATTTGAGACATAGCTTAGTCTCATGCAGAGAGAAGGCAATGCTAAGCCTTATGCAAATATGGAGGCAGGGGTTAGCCTTATGTAAAGATTTGAGACAGGGCTTAGTCTCATGCAAGGAGAAGAAAATGCTTAGCCTTATACAAATATGGAGGCAAGGCTTAGCCTCATGCAATATTTGAGATAGAGCTTAGTCTCATGCGGAGAGAAGGCAATGCTTAGCATTATACAAATATGAAGGCAGGGCTTAGCCTCATGCAAGGATTTGAGACAAGGCTTAGTCTCATGCAAGGAGAAGGCAATGCTTAGTCTTATTCAAATATGGAGGTAGGGCTTAGCCTCATGCAAATATTTGAGACAGGGTTTAGTCTCATGCAAGGAGAAGGCAATGCTTTGTCTTATGCAAATATGGAGGCAGGGCTTAGACCCATGCAAATATTTGAGACAAGGCTTAGTCTCATGCAAGGAGAAGGAAATGCTTAGCCATATTCAAATATGAAGGCAGGGCTTAGCTTCCTGCAAAAATTTGAGACACGGCATAGTCCCATGCAAGGAGAAGGAAATGCTTAGCCTTATGCAAATATGGAGGCATGGCTTAGCCTCATGTGGAGATTTGAGATAGGGCTTAGTATTGTGCAGAGAGAAGGCAATGCTTAGCCTTATGCAAATATGGGAGCAGGGCTTAGTATCATACAAAGAACAAATAAAAATAGGATAGTTCTTAGCTGGACATATATTAGCATCCGGTAGCTTGATCGTTAGTACTTTGGTATGTGTATGTTTGCGAATGCTTCTGTTATGTTCACCATACTTGCATCCAAAGGAAAATTGTATGTTTTGTAAGGGGAGTTTGGTCGTGCCTTCGTCTACTGGCTTTGCTTCGCTCCGTTCTAGATGTGTTGTTTGAGTTGCCCTGGGTAGTACCCGACTGTGATGGAAATAGAGTTTTCGAAAATATGCAGTTATTGATCAAAAATGAAGTTATTTTTCATAGTGAAATATCAAGTAATTTTTGATGAACTAGTGACTGTAACACATTTCAGAGACATTGCAGCTCTTCTTATTTTAGAATTTTGAGGGTCCTCAAAATTTAGCCCTAGTCTGGTAAATGATCCTTCGGTCGTTTGCGAGTGACGAAACTTGTTGAACCTTCTTCGGAATTTTAAGAATCTTTCTAAAAAAATTTTGCCCCAATTTCTTAACCAATTTTTGACTGTCTGCATATGATGGCGTCGGCTGGACTTGCTCTAGAATTTGAAGGGTCCTCCTCAAAATTCAGCCCAGTTTCTGGTGCTGGGGAAAATAAAAATTTTATTAACATATGACAGAACCCATAGGGTTGCCTATGTATGCTCTCTTAAATGGGAATCGGGTCAAGCGTAGTTCAATTACATCATATGAAGGAGTGTAAACAATCTAAACATAGTATCTCTTGACTGCGTCTAAATTGATTGGTTTCGGCCAAACCTTCTTCGTCCATTTCTGCAAGTATGAGTGCTCTTCCTGTTAGTACCCTGTGAACCATTTAGGGACCTTGCCTGTTGGGAGGGAATTTCCCTTTGGTTTCATCTTGATGCGGGAAGATCTTCTTCAGCACCAACTGTCCTGATGCAAATTGCCTTGGTTTGACTCTTTTGTTGAAAGCTTTGGACATTCTGTTCTAATAAAGCTGACCGTGACATACCAATTTATTCTTTTTTCATCTATAAGGGCCAACTTCTCATAGCGGCTCCTTATACATTCTGCATCGCTGAGTTTGGCTTCCTGTATGATTCTCAAAGAAGGAATCTCTACCTCGACTGGAATGACAGCTTCGGTACCATTAACCAGCAAATAGGGGGTTGCTCCAGTTGATGTGCGGACTCTAGTGCGGTACCCCAATAAGGCAAAGGGTAACTTCTCGTGCAATTGTTTGGTGGTTTTCTACCATATTCCTTAGTATCTTCTTGATGTTCTTGTTAGCAGCTTCCATAACTCCATTAATTTGAGGTACATATGCTGTAGAGTTTTTGTGCTTGATTTTGAAGGTTTCACACACAACTTTCATCAGGTCACTATTAAGATTGGCGGCATTATCGGTGATAATGGACTCAGGAATTTCGAATAGGCAAATAATACGATCCTTGAAAAAGGCTATGATGAGTTTCTTGTGTACGACTTTGTAGGATGCAGCCTCTACCCATTTTGTAAACTAGTCAATGGACACTAAAATGAACCTGTGCCCTTTTGAAGTAGTGGGCTCGATCGGACCGAACCCTTTTCACGTCTGCACGTACCTGACATTGGTGGCATTTCTGTACATATCAGATGCAATTCATCTCCATGGTCATCCAAAAATATCCAGCTCTGAGTATTTTCTTAGCTAGAACAAAACCATTCATATGTGGTCTACAAGTTCCGGTATGTATTTCTTCGAGCAATCTGGAAGTTTCCTTTACGTCAACACACATTAACAACCCTAGATCAGGGGTTCTTCTATACAAAGTCCCTCTATTTTGGAAGAAATGATTGGATAGCCTCCGCAACATGCGTTTTTGAGTGTGGTTTGCCTACTCTGAATATTCTCCTTTTTCCAAATATTCTTTGATGTCATGGAACTAAGGTTTTCCATCTGTTTCTTCTTCAACATGAGCACAATAAGTCAGATGATTATGGATCCTCACTAGGATGGGATAAATGAAATTTTTGTCTGGATGTTGTATCATTGATGACAAAGTGGCGAGTGCGTCTGCAAACTCATATTAAATTCCGGGTACATGTTTTAATTTTATCTTGGTGAATCTCTGCACTAACTCCTGCACATGATACAAGTATGGTAATATCTTGGTGTTCTTCATAAGCCATTCTCCTTTAACCTGATATACCAGAAGATCTGAATCACCGATCACCAGTAGTTTTTGTATATTCATATCGATGGCCAGATTAAGCCCCATGATACAAGCCTCATATTCTACCATGTTGTTGGTGCATGGAAATCTAAGCTTCGTGAATATAGGGTAGTTTTGACCTATTTCTGATACCAAAACGCTACCACAAAATAGGCTTTTAGTGGCAATTATATAATGGTAATAACATAATTGTCGCTAATTTATTCCGAAAAGGCTAATGTTACCAGCAATTAAATATAATCGCCACTGAACCTTATGCCTTTTGTTGAACTCTTAACAAGTCCAAGAGCGGGATATTTTTTTGCACTCCCTTCAAATTATTTTTTATTTCCCTCCTTAATAATTGATAATTAAGTAGTCATTGTTTTATTCCTTTTTCATCTGGGTCATAGTGGAATGAGAAATGAAACACCACCAAAGCCCTAACGCCCAGTTCATCTCTTTTTTTCCTGTTTAATCGGTTAGCATAATGTTTCATGTACTTCCTCTTTTGATTACTACTAGACAATGTCAAAAATATCGGTGACAGATACAAAAATAGCGATTGCGATTCTTCTTCTTCATCGCCACTCGTCAGAGTATAGGAGCCCTTAGGATGCTATTTTTCTGAAATTGAAGAAGCTAAGATGCGTCTGAGCTCAAGGTCTGTTATTATCTTTGTTTTGTTTTTTTGATTATTTAATCTCTTTACTTTATTTATTTCTGATAAATTGCAAATGTTTGTTAGAGATTTGTTTTTTCAAACAACTTTCTACATTAGGTGATTTATGGATTATTATTGATTTTCTAGAGAATTTATTTTTATTTGATTTTATAGTTATTTTATTTAGGCTATTGAATTCTTTGCCTGGGGAGAAATTTAATCTTGACATTCTATAGATCTCAAAAGAAATTGATATTGTTCAATCTGTGTTGTGTGTTTGACATTGTTCTCCTATGCTTCAGAGTATCTGTGGTTATTGTTAATCTCTTCTTTGAAATTAGTCTCTGAGTGGTTGGAAAATTTATTCTTGTATTGACAGGACCAGAGCAGTATTAACGTGTATCCTTATTGGGCGGCTATGCAGGTTAATCATTTTTCGCCTTACTCTTAGATATTCTTAGAAGGGGAACCTTGGAGCAACGGTGAAGTTGTCTTTGTGTGACCTATAGGTCACACATCGAGCCATAGAAGTACTCACTAACCCTTGCATTAGGGTAGGCTGTCTATATCACACCCCTTGGGGTGTGGCCCTTCCCCGACCCTGCGTGAATATGAAATACTTTGTGCACTAGGCTGCCCTTTTTTTGTTAGATATTCTTACTGTAGCTCTAGTGGTTATTGATATTTATCGTAAGCCAGTTAAATGTTCAGGCATATTATGGTCCTCGAGTAGCTGTACCTCCATATGTTAATTCTCCGGTTGCACCTGGTCATGCTCCTCATCCTTATATGTGGGGACCCCTACAGGTATTTTCCAGGCCAAATATTTCTTTTAAATTTTTGCGATTTGTTTGATCGAAGTGTTAGGTAATAGATTATCGGGCTTTGGCTACGTTAGTGCTAACCGAGATTCTCCTTTTCTTATAGCCTATGATGCCACCTTATGGTGCACCATATGTAGGAATCTATGCTCATGGTGGTGTTTATGCGCATCCAGGAGTTCCTATCGTGAGTCTCCGTTCCCAGCATTTCTAGTATCTACACTATTAGAAGTCTACTGCTCATCTGTTGGTAAGAAGTTGGTGTATATTTTGTGTTCTTTAATATGATGGAGCAAGAGAAGCTCATCTCGATTATTAATTTTAAAGATTAGTTAACAGATTGGCTCAAGTTGATCATTGGTAGAGGGTATCATATGAAAACTTGAACCACCTTTACTAGTTCCTTTTTCTTTGTGATATTGGGGCATTTTCACTTGGTAGGATGTATGTGTTATCTCGAGTTAAAATTTTATATGGAACATAGGGAACTGATTTCTTATCAAAAATAAAATATAGGGATCTTATAATTATCGAATATACTTAGTTTTGTCATCTTCATATTACATCTATGACTGTATATTTTCGGAGAGTTACTGTAACATGTAACTCTAGCGACAAAGAGTTGTGGTTAAAATGTGGAACATGCTCAATTTATGGAGTATCTGTTTATCTGATTCCAGGTGTCTCGTCCTCAGGCTCATGGAATGACATCATCTCCTGCTGCCAGCCAAACCATGGTATATATTACTTTTAGTTCTTTATGTGTTTGTGAACTTATTTATTCCGAAAATACATGCAGATAAAATATTCTTTCCTTTAGCTCGATGTATTGCCTAATGGTAGGATTGAAGCTAAATCACTCTACATTGTGTAAGATGCTGCTTCTTTGAGTATGGACATTTCTACTAAGTCTTCAAAGAATACTGATCAATGCACGAGTAAGTTAAAAGGTTCTAATGGGCTTGGAATGACAATAAGAAATCACAGTGTTGACAATGGCGATGGCACTGACTATGGAGCTTCTGAGAGGTTTGTGCAATATTTAGTTATTTAAGAACCATGCTCGACTCATATAAATAGAATATTTACAAATACCTGGTTCTTACATTCTAGAGAACACTTTGTAATCCTGTTTAAGTTATTGACTAATTATTAGATTTCATGTTGTGGCAGTGGGAAAACTGAAGGTTCAAGTGCCGGAAGTAACATACACACAACAGAGGTATGATATTCTGAGATCTATAAATTTATTTGTCTCATTTAATTTAAAAAAAATTTATATTGGAAACTGATATTTTCTCTTCATGCTCTAGCTGGGTGAGAACAGTAAGAAAAGAAGTCGCGAGACGACTCCTAATGACTGTAAGAGTTTCGTCTCTTTCTAACTTTATTTCCAAATTTCAATCAAGTTCAATAGATATAGGATTTATTTGTGGATTGTGCAGTTGCTTCAGAGTGAATTTTCTCGTATTCGCTTCCATATTTGTTAAATGAGAAAATCCCAGTTCGAAAGAAATATGCGTGATTTCATCTTTTGATATCTGTTGTTCATACTTCTAACAGCTAGCGAGGGAACGAGTCGGACACGAAGCAGTCCACAACCTAGGGAAGTAAATGGTGCTACCAAGAAGGAAACTTTTATAGCTGTTAGTCCTGGTAACATAGCAGAGAAAGTAGTCGGAACAGTTTTTTCTCCAACCATGACTACTCCTCTGGAACTGAGTAATCCTGTCGGTACACTTCATGCTATTTTCTTGTGCCTTTATCATCTTAGAAAGCTTTTGGCTTCCATTTTATTGAGTAATAAGCAATTTTGTGGCTCATTGTTTCCCACACCAATGAACGATTCTCGCTCTTTCTCAATGAGACAACAACATATTCATGTGAGCAATTCTAAAAGTAAGTGCTCAAATTTCTAATATCTGCTTCTTCGATTTTTTATCATATGAAATCTATATTTTTTTCTTTAATCTCTTTGTTATGGTGGTGTATTTTTCTTTTATAATATTTATTAACGGAAGAGGAAGGCTTGATCAAAGTTGTACAACTAATATTTCTTAGATGCTTCCTATCTGTATAGGAACTTTATATCTGAGATTGACTATCTATTTGGCTCAAGTTTTTATCTTGTGTTATAGGTTTGCCTCTCTGTTAAAGGGCTGGAATATGTATCTTTTATGTATTATGTGATCAAAGGATGTTCTCTGCCTACCATATTTCTTCCAAGTAAATACCCTTATTTGTCTTTATTGAGTATTCTTAAAATAAATTTGTACAAGAATAGATAGATGATGCTAAACAACACACTTAACAATAAAAATTTTGTTATGATTTCTCAATTTACTAATCAGAATATTGTCCATGTAGGTAAAGGTTTTCCTACAGGAAAAATATGCCTAGGAAAAGTTAAAGTTGTTCAGCTCATCAAGTTTAAGGAATAGTAGTTACCATTATCATGCTCAACATAATAATATTTGGGAAATTACAACTCATGTTCTATTCTAGGTATGATTACATTCTCTCTGAAATTGACTGGGGAAAATGTTGGATAATTTGATTATCTAGAATAATTAGTTTTATTACAGCATGAAGTGTCAAACTTGGTCGTATCTAAGTGTTCGGTTTGTATTTCAATTTGTGTCGTCAAATAGTTGTCTCTGTTATTTTTAAGAAATGCTTATCTGCTATTATTCTGCTAGCTTTTTTCACTTGCTTCTGATCAGCTTATTTACATGATTAAACTTATGCTAGGTTGATATATAACTATATTAATAAAATTAAGTTATCTTATATGTCTACGATACTATGTGTGTCATTGAAAAGGAGAATTAAAAAGGTTGCTTTCTAGAGCAATTTCTAGACTAACAAAAAGATCCAACTTTTCTGGCCTATAATAACAACAACGTCGCAGTAAAATCTCACAAAATAGAGTCTGTGGAGGGTAGTGTGAATGTTTATCTTATCCCTAACCTAATAGGATAGAGAGATTATTTCCGATACCCCGCTGACCAGAGTAGTACAATTCTGCGGATTAGTTAATTTTGTTAAATGACTATTCTCTTTTATTCGTTTGTTCCCTTAATTGATTAGGGACAAATTGAATGAAATGTTAAGCAACTATGAGTTTTGTCAATATTTTCTCAGTTGTTGGGATCCATTTTAATTGGTTGAGGTTGGCATCTCCTTTCAGAATATATTTACATATATAATTACTAATTTTTTCACTTGATTTCATCTTTTAACATACATTTATTATTATTTCAGGTCATACATTAATGATGTCAAACTTTTAGCATTTGAAAGATTTCAATATAATAAAGAGGTACGAATATTTATCGTGGACTTATGTATCTATTATTTTGTTATTATAGACATTCAATATGATTAGTTGTAATGATATTAGTTATTTAATTCAAACAATGTAATTTTATCTTTTATGCCATTGATACATTAATAACATAGATGAGTACTTTTTGTCTAGATTTAATGAAATATTATGTGTTTTGTGAATTATTTTTTTGTATTTGCCAATTCAAAGATAGTTTTAATGACAATTAAAAGGTTGTTAAACTGCACCTTTCATCTGCCGCTAAAAGGGTTATTATTTCTCAAACGTTTTATTGGAATTATAGATAATAAGGGCTGGTAAAGGATATAACGGCAATTGTTATTGCCGCTAATGACCTTTTCTATTTCCGCTAAAGCCCCTTTTTGTTGTAGTGAAACAGCTCCAATGCCTTCTCCTTTGAAGATTGCAGCTCCATCAAAGAACATTCTCCAACCGTCGTAAGCATCAGTAATGTCCTCTCCTACGAATGATACTTTTTCATCAAGAAAATACATTTTCAAGGGTTCATATTCTCCTTCCATAGGATTTTCAGCAAGATGGTGTGCCAATGCCCATCCTTTGACCGCCTTCTAAGTTACATAGACGATGTCAAACTCACTTAACAGTATCTGCCACTTGGCTAATTTCTAGTCGGTATGGATTTCTGAAAGATGTACTTCAGAGGGTCCATCCTGGATATAAGGTACGTGGTGTAGGCACAGAAGTAATACCTCAGCTTCTGAGCTGTCCAGGTCAAGGCACAACAAGTGTGCTCCAGCAGAGAGTATCATGCTTCATAGGGTGTGAACTTCTTACTCAAGTAGTATATGGCTTGATCCTTTCTCCTTATCTCGTCATGTTGTCCCAAAACACATCAGAAAGCTCCGTATAATACAGATAGATAGCCTAAGAACCTAAGTCAAAAGATCTCATATCTAGTTCGCAACTCCCAAGTGGTAGGAAGACAAGGAATAGTAATTTCATCACCATTTTCTGGCCATAAATCCGGCATCCGGTGGTGGAATTAACCAAACTTGGTGTCAAAATAAACTTATTATCTTTGCGAATAATATCCAATTGATTTAGCTTCAGATCTTTAGTCATTTGTTACAGATCTTAATTTTATTTTCGTCATTCTACTATAGCACGCTACTTTTCTCCAGAAAAACTCAACATACTGCCTTTTTACTGTCACGATGGAGTTTTAGAAATCCATGGATGATTCGACCTGAGCTACAACATTATACTAAAGTATCGAGAAGAAACATTATGGTGTGTAAACGTTCAAAAGGAGATAGCACTAGTTTGCAACTCCCATAGTAGCTTCTTGGAACGTGTTTTGGTTCTGAAGAACACTGCTTTGTGTTAATCGTGAGCCATAGGTTTGCTTTTAAACAATAGTTCTTCGAACATCTGTAGCATCGACCGTAGGCAGTTGAATTTTATTAAGGTTTACAAAATTGAGTTTACAACATATATTACAGTAGCAACATTTTCTTGCAAAGTTGTTGCATCGTTGTCATGTAATTAAATTGCTGAAAAATTAATAATCTGATAGACACACTGCCAGGTGGCCTACTACCTATTGTGGCTGCACTGCCTACCCAACCTCTCCAAACATTGGACAAATCAGGGAATACAAATAACAACAAACAGCCGATGGATTACTCCAAAAAATCTAAAACCTTGCACTCTGAATGCTGCAATGCATGAGTAGCAGGAAGGTAAGCCAATTCCCATATGTCCACCCACAATATTTAATGGAGAGCATGTTATTCAATTCACAGAAGCAGGAGTAGAAAGGATGGATGTCATTGAAGGATTACTATATGCAATAGTTGGTAAATGTTCTTATGGAAGCCCAGAAATTCAACAACTACGTAAGTTAATACCAATTCAATGCGGAATCAAAGGTGAGTGTAACATTGGTTTCCTAAGGGAGAGGCACATTTTGATCAGAATAACCTTAAGGCAGGACTATCTTCATTTCTCATCAAAAACACATTACATAAAGGACAAGGATGGCTATGAATATCAGCTTAGGCCATTGATTTATGACTCAAAGTTTAGAGCAGAAGAGGAAACTCCTAAGGCAATGGCTTGGATTTCATTCCTAGGTCTATTGCCAACTTTTTTTGTGAAGGAATGTTTGTTTTCACTAGCTACAGCAGTAGGTAAACCTATGCATCTAGACATGACAACTATTAATAAAACTAGACCTAGTTGTGCAAGGGTGAAGGTACTAGTTGATCTACTTGTAGATTTACCTAAAAAGGTGAGGATAGACATGCTCAATGAAGCTACAGGAACAACAAGAACTGAATGGGTGAGAATTCAATATGACATGCTGCCTAAATATTGCAGACATTGTAGGCTTCAAGGGCATGGCCAATTTGAATGTTGGAGGATACATCCTAAACTATATGTGGAGAAGGAGAATGCTAACCAAGAAGATACAACTAAGGATCAGAACATTGGGCACTCACAACCTATGGAAGGAAGTGAAGGACAATAGAGTTACAAACGTGGTGAATCTAAATACTAGTCTTAATAACAATAGAAAGGAGATGGAACCAGCTAAGCAGCTTGAAAACAACCAGAACAAGGAGGGTACCAGTACTGTAGATCGACAAGCAGGAGAACAAAGCATCAGTGGTAAGGAATTGGTAGCATAAGACAATGAACATAATGACCATGTTTAAGTAGCTAACAAGTTTGCAATATTAGAAGGGATGGATGAGGAGGAAGAACTTGTTAATCAATTGGCAATAGTGGCAGCTCATGCAGTAACAAACAGTCCAGCAACTCATAATCTAGCAACAGCAAAGCAAAAACCAAAGCATATGGTCAATAAGGAGGAAAAGCTAAATTCAGTAGCATAAGCATTTAATCTTAGCTCATCAGGGATTGGTTCGACTAATGTTCTAATCAATGGAAACGAGGCATCAAAAGCAAAAGAAGCTACTACATAACGGGTTAAAAGAATATTCAATGATAAAGCAGGAGATGGAATAATGGCGATCAATACCTCATGCCAGGAAATACTATCACAGGATACATTAGGAAACAAGGAACTTACTAAAACTCCAAATTCTCAAGCAGAAGGGTCAAAATCTTCAACATTAAAAGAAAGAGTGAAAGGTAGTGGATGCAGGCTATGGGCTGCACAAAGGGAATATAATTCAGAGGAGGACGAAGTACCAACAGGAGCACAAACTGATGAGGAGCCAAATGAGAAGAACAAAGAAGAAGATGAACAAAGTGTAAATGGAGAGCCCAATGCTAATGACAACAATACAGTTGGTAATGTTTTAATAAAGGGAGGAGCAAAAAATGTTGAGCTCAACACTAATTATCACTTACCAGAAGTCACAGAAGTTGGAAACCGTGAAGGAAGAGGCATAGAGGTAAATGATCCCAGAGGAACAGAAAAGGATAAATTTCAGAAGCAACAAAAAGACCCACAAGGACACAACATAACAGAGAAGGAGAAACAGAAAAAATAAAAAAAGAATTAGTAAATGTTACTTTTACATTGGAGCAAAAGCAGTTGCAGCTGAATAAAAAAGGGAAGGAACACAATGAAGAAGGTGAAGAACTTTGTAGATCATCAAGAATCAACTACCCAAAACCTTATAAATATTGCAAGGAAAGGTGATTTATCACCTAGGCAAGTGGAAAAGGCAAAATCAGGAGCAAAAGATAAGAAGAAACAACAAAAAGATAATTTTGCAGCCCCAAAAACTAGGGTGCACAGAAGGAGAACACTAACTAAATCCAACAATCAGTGATGAATGCTCTCATTTGGAATATAAGGTCAGTCAACACAAAGTAGGCCTTTGAAAGGTTGACAAAAATGCACAGGCAAAATCATTATGAATTTGTAGGATTAATGGAGCCAAAACAACAAGCAAAAAAAACTGGAAAGGTACAGAAACAAAATAGGACTTGCACATGCAATTTCAAATGTTTCTAACAAGATCTGGATGCACCATGGCTTTTAGGTGGTGATTTCAATGTAATATGGGACGAAGAAGAGAAGTTTGGTGGGTTACCGGTGTTATTGAATGAAATTGATGACTTTCGACACTGCGTCAACACATGTAATCTCTTTGAACTTGGATTTAAAGGCAACATATTTATAAGGTGGAATGGGAGAGCAGAGGAAGACTGTATTTTCAAAAGACTAGACACGTGCTTCGCCAATGTAGAATTCCAACAAACACTTCCAGGAATAGAGGTGCAACATTTGTCAAAGACTGGTTCTGATCATAGTCCAATGTTTCTGAAGTGTGATATTAAGACTCCAGCAATAAAGAAGCCTTTTAGGTTCTTGAATTTTTGGGTGAAACATGCTACTTTTAAAGATGTGGTGAAAAAGAATTGGACTACTGATTTCAGTGCAAATCCTTATATTCTTTTTACTCACAAGTTAAAAAAATTAAAGAAGTCCCTTTCATTGTGGAGTAAGGCTACATTTGGGGATATTTTCCAAAAGATAGCGAGCATGGAGGAGGTGGTGCTGGTTCATGAAGCAGAATTTGAAGCAAATCCTACAGGGATGAACAGGGAAAGGCTACAAAAGGTTCAAGCAGAATTGATCAAATTTCTTGCACTGGAGGAGAAATATTGGCAACAAAAGGCAAGCATGACTTGGTTTGTCACGCCCCAAAACTGTTGAAGGCGACCGGCTCTCAACTGAGTAAACCCGACTGAGCAAGCCTACTGGATTTCATTCTACCCAAACTAGTTCATAAATAAATAGGAGATGGACTCTATTAATCATACTCTGCAAATATTTCATTAATAACTTTCACTTTATTTCCATTAGAAGATTAAAACATAATTATCTAAATATTGCAAGTTTATAAATCCTTTACAAATGTCAATATTTCAACTTTAATTCCCAATACCAAACACCACCCACAACCTGTCTACGGAGCCTCTAAACATAACAGAAGAATAATATTGAAATGCCGGCACCAAGGCTCCGGCTATACCTCAAATACAAAGTACATGATGAGAAAATGAACAAAGATACATGACACGACCCCGAGATAGAGTGGGGCTCACCAAGTCTACTGGGAAGAGGATACAGCCATCACTGGTCGTTGCCGCTCGCTGTGGAACAACCTGTATCATAAAACGATACATCGCCCCCGGCAAAAGGGACGTTAGTACCATTGAATAGCACTAGTATGTATAGCTAAACACCATCTAGTTAGAAAGAGCTATCATACAATAGAAAATAAATATTTAACACCTATTCATTAGAAATAATTATCAAACAAGAGTAAAGAAATCATAAATGTCAATCAAAAGATTTAACAGTCACGATGTCATCAAGTCGAAGAATTTTATGACTTTCACCCAATTCCCATATCTTTGGTGTGGGCACTAAAAGAATCATACAATTTACACATTTTGTTTCCATAATCTTTAATTTGGGGAATTCCACACTATTCATCATTTGTTTCTAATACCACCGCTATCATGAGCGGAGTCCGATCTTGACCCGATCGGCTAGGTAACCTCACTCGAGGCATATATTCCAATCATTATCTCATCTTTCATTTTCATTTCCGAAATTCATTTATAATACCACTGCTTTATGGAGCGGAGTCTGATCTCGGCCCGATCGGCTAGGTTGCCTTGCCAAGGCATTGTTTCCTTATTATTAATCATAATACCACCGCTTTCTTGAGCTGAGTCCGATCACGACCCGATCGGCTAGGTTGCCTCATTTGAGACATATACCTCAATCACAATTTCATTCTCAATTTCAAGAATTCAATATCAGCACAATACCACCATGTGTGCGGCATGGTGTTCGATCACACCCCGATCGGCTAGGCCGTCTTACCAAGACGTTATTCCTTTTTCATTATTCATCTTATTTCAATCTTTATTTCACATATCAATTCATACACACTTGGGGCCACAATTATCACATCATACTTGGCACTAGGCCACATTTTATAACTCAATCTCTTATTTCCCACATTTCATATTATTTCCACATATTGCACATCAATATCAATTTCAACAACAAGACATTTAATTCAAGATGTCAAGTACACATGAGAGGAACCATGAATCCTCGGCATATACAATATCTCAGATATCATACACCTCAAATTTAGTGACAGTGAAACTTTAAACACAACAGATTCTTTTAAATCAATAAAGGGGATACACCATCCTGCAATAAAAACACACATAAAAGGCATAAAAAAGATATTGCCCATTTGTTCTTGAATCATTCTTTTGCAATCACGACAATATACAATTTCAACATCGACGTACGTAAGAACTCGGATCACATTAGATGTACTCATAAGGTAAGACATTGTCTCGAATATCCATTGGTGGCATAAATTGTGTGTATGAAGCCTTTAAGGCACTTTATTAATGAAGTCATTTTTGGAAAATAAAGTCGAGGCTCATTTCATAATCTGTTTCATATTTTCTCATGTCATAAGCATCACGAGGTACCAATATAATTGAAGTTCTCGGCACATTAGCCACACTCTATTTTGCAAATTCATTTGATTTCTTCCAACATCTCTATACAATGCGGATCTCACATAATTTGGCATAATACATGCAACTCAATCTCTATTTAAGGTATTAGCATTTCAATACATGATTCATATTCCTTGCACCCTTTTTAAGTTGTTAATAATAGCATATTGATCATATTGGAATGCATCTTTCACAAATATCGGGTCAAAACACCAATTCATATAAAGTATCAATCACAGCAAGAGTCCAACGTTCGGTCTTACCACATTTATACTTTACTTGAAGTATAGGCATTTTAGCACATAGTTCACATTATTCACATACCCTCATTTACCAAGAATAGTATATTAAACACATGAAGAAGTACCCACCACATACCTTTTCGTAACAATAATTCGCTTAACATGACAAAATGAGTATCACATCAATTATATTTTGAACTTACAATATTTACGCAGGCACCATGGATGCTCAATTTTTAAAAGACGGAGTTTTAGCCATGCATACCTTTCTTGAGCTTTGCTTTAATTACTACGATATTCCGAAAACTCTAGCAATTTCAATCTATTTTGAGACATAACAAAATTAATACAAATTAGGAAGGTATTCATGGTTTCAGCTCATTTGAACATTTTATCAAACACTAGTTGAGCATCTTAATTATGAACTCTCTTTTACAAGATTTCCATCATTCCCCAACTCAATCATTACTAATTTATGTTCAACAATCTTCCCACAAACCTAATTTGAACATGCATGTATACATAATACTATTACCCCAAGAATTATACCTCAATAACCCATATCATAATCTATACAACACCAACACAACCTAGGTTAGGCACCTATAGCTTCCAATCCCCCTCCCATGAGTTACAATACTTAATCCATACTCATATTTCCATAATAACCCCATATATGTAAGACTAAGGTGTTGGATTACCTCTAGTAGACCAAATCTTGAAAGACAACTTTGGGGTGTTCTTGAGATTTTGAAGAAATCCTATGAAATCCAATCAAAATCATGTTCTATATAGTGATTGAGAAGTGAAATCACCATGAAAACACACTTAGAAGCTTACATTAGGAGTGTAATTGGATGCCTTGGTCGAATTGGGGGTGTTGGGGAAGCCCTAGGCTTGAGAAATGACTCAAGTTCTGTCATTTCCCGTCCTTAGGTATATTCAGATACCCGCTACTAGCGCGGTCGCGCACCTGGGCGCGCATCTGGGCGTGCTAGTCTGACCAGTGTTCTGTCTTTGGGCGCGCACATTTAGCGTGGGCGCGCATCTGGGCGAGCTAGTGACACTTGCCCAGTAAAATGGTCATAAATTTCTGTATACAACTCCAAATGACAAACGGTTTGTTGCCATGAAAATTAGACTCAAAGGGATTTAATTTGATAGGTTGTGCACCACACAAATCCTTATATAATTGGAGATATGATCATTAAAAGTAAGGTATTGTGGGTATTCATTTACAGATTTCGTCTAATATGCAATTTTCCAACTTGTCTTAGACTTAGGCCTTTCCTTAGACCCCAATTCACTTCTAATATGACTTATACGCTTATTAACATATCCAATTAATATCCATCATATCATAAATCCTCATTTGCACACGAATTAAAATAATTTAGCCTACCTTGGCATGATGAAATCTTAAATTACTCGAAAAAAATTTCCGGGGCCTGACATTCTCCCCCCCTTAGGTTCATTCGTCCTTGAATGAGGATTGAGGCACTAGCCATCCTTATGTAACTTCAGCTTGTTCACATCATGAAATATATCAATAGCCCCGAATTTGGCTAACTCCATAAATTTCTGAAAATTTTGCCAGAGTTTCCTTTTTAATTAGGCCTATCTACCTGTCAGAGAGCCCCCGAAACATATTTCCAAGACAATTACACAGTTTCTGTCATCCCTACAACTGGTATACAATTCATTCCCCAACAACTCGTACATATTCATACACTTAGCTCATCCTCTTTACACCACAAATTGCACCTGGCATACAATTCATTACTTGCACAAAACTGGGTTACTTCACAATTGAATCACTTTAACACGTCACAAACTCTTCAATTAATCATTTACCTGCCGCATAAGTTTCACAACATTTTTACTCCAAGGATTGCACACTACTCAAATAGCATCAACATTTGAATTTGGCACACATTAGGAAGTTACAACAATAAGGTAATTCGGAAAAAAAATGGGGTGCCTTCACAAATCTGAACACTACCTCAAATTTCTTAAAGACAACAGTTCACACGATCACTACTAGCCTTGCTCGAATAGATGGGGATATTTCTCATTCATGTCTTTTTCTGCTTCTTACGTGGTTTTCTTGACTTACAATCTTTGCCATAAGACATTTATGGAAACAATCCCAACCTCCAAACTTATCTAACAAGGATGACGTCTAGATACCTCGCATACACTAACTATCCATTAACTTTACCTTCAATAATCATTCTAGGATGTGCTATCATAAACTGACGATAAAATTACCTATCGAATATATGGGATTCACACGGGATACTTCCTCTTTGACATGTTTGAACCTTAAATACCCAATAAACTTAATACAATGATGAGTGACAGAGTTCAAGATTAGGATGGAATTATTCAGGAGTCCATTTAGGCCCTGAGCAGAGTATTTCATAAGGTTACATGCTAAGAGACATGAAATCTCTATCAATGAGGCTGATATGTTAATCATTGTGACGATATCAATTATTAGACAAATGAGGCATAGGGGTAAGTAGTACATTGGCAATAGAGACTATTAAGGAAGAATATTCAAGCACATGACCCAGTCGCCTACTGGAATGTAGGGAAAATCTAGTTATCAAGAATGAGAATATTATGACACCTTTAATGCAATATGGGTTTCAAATTACATGAAGTTGAATTACACTCCTGACATTAGCTGATACAAGGAATCTATGCCATAATCCCATAAGGATAACAATGAAGTTAAAATACTTTTGAGATTATCATTTTGTGTTGCGGCGCGCAACCCGATCCCACCAGACAATCACATTTCTAACAACAACAATAGTTCGACGTTCAATCACATGCCTTCAGGCCATCTAGAATATCATTTCACAACCATAACAATTCACAAGAACTACCACAACAATTCACGAGAATTTTCCGTAGCCATCAATACCATTTTCCATCATTTTAAACAATTCATATGCAATTTAAGTCACCACAATAATTACCCACAACAAGCCAAATATGTTATTACCACAGTTGTTCTAATTGCATCATTTACGATTTCCTTCTATATTTTGTTTCACAGCTCTTACCACATAATACTTTCACAATCACGCATTTAGTTTATTGCCAATTACTTGCACCATTATATCGGGAGACTTAACCCCAAACACTCAAATCAAACCAATCACAATAATTTCACAAACAGTCCATATAGGTATCACATACCAAATAGTCGTACAACAAACAAGTGACTGTACAAAGGTCAAAGTTAGGCATACATACTAATGATATACTACATGATCTGGTGGTGCAGTGACATTAGTTGGAACAAGGGTACTCTCCTTAACAACAAGTTCTACCAACCATTTCATGGCTCAACACATTCTTCTAACAAGTCATCGGGTAATCCACTCAGACTCAATGGTGGGATCAATCCCTCCTTACATGCTTCAAATTTGCGAATTATGGTATCAAAATTACTAGTCTTGAGAATAAAACTTAGAGAGTGAAATTTATCTCCCTATCTTGAGCAATATCGCACGATCGAATATCAAAGAAGGGTGAAATTCCTAAATATCAAAATAGCCTCCAAATTATAGATGTGGTCGAAAACATACCGATAAGAAGGGCTCTACTAGACACGGCTCTGAGACATCCTAGGACACTTTAAAACCTTAGGCTCCGATACCAAGTTTGTCACGCCCCAAAACTATGGAACGCGACCGGCGCTCAACCGAGTAAACCCGACTGAGCAAGCCTACTGGATTTCATTCTACCCAAACTAGTTCATAAATAAATAGGAGATGGACTCCATTAATCATACTCTGAAAATATTTCATTAATAACTTTAACTTTATTTCCATTAGAAGATTAAAACGTAATTATCAAAATATTGCAAGTTTATAAATCCTTTCCAAACGTCAATATTTCAAATTTAATTCCCAATACCAAACACCACCCACAACCTGTCTACGGAGCCTCTAAACATAACAGAAGAATAATATTGAAATGCCGGCAACAAGGCTCCGGCTATACCTCAAATACAAAGTACATGTGAGAAAATGAACAAAGATACATGACACGACCCCGAGATAGAGTGGGGCTCACCAAGTCTACTGGGAAGAGGATACTGCCATCAGTGGTCATTGCCGCTCGCTATGGAACAACCTGTATCATAAAACGATACAGCGCCCCCGGCAAAAGGGACATTAGTGCCATTGAATAGCACTAGTATGTATAACTAAACACCATCTGGTTAGAAAGAACTATCATACAATAGCAAATAAATCTTTAACACCTTTTTATTAGAAATAATTATCACACAAGAGTAAAGAAATCATAACTGTCAATCAAAAGATTTAACAGTCATAATGTCATCAAGTCGAAGAATTTTTTGACTTTCACCCAATTCCCATATCTTTGGTGTGGGCACTAAAAGAATCATACAATTTTCACATTTTGTTTCCATAATCTTTAATTTGGGGCAATTCACACTATTCATCATTTGTTTCAAATACCACTGCTATCATGAGCGGAGTCCGATCTCGACCCGATCGGCTAGGTCACCTAACTCGAGGCATACATTCCAATCACTATCTCATCTTTCATTTTCATTTCCGAAATTCATTTATAATACCACCGCTTTCTGGAGCAGAGTCCGATCTCGGCCCGATCGGCTAGGCTACCATGCCAAGGCATTGTTTCCTTATTATTAATCATAATACCATCGCTTTGTTGAGCGGAGTCCGATCACGACCCGATCGGCTAGGTTGCCTCATTTGAGACATATACCTCAATCACAATTTCATTCTCAATTTCAAGAATTCAATATAAGCACAACACCACCATGTGTGCGGCATGGTGTCCGATCACGGCCCGATCGGCTAGGCCGTCTTACCAAGACGTTATTCCTTTTTCATTATTCATCTTATTTCAATATTTATTTCACATATCAATTCATACGCATTTGGGGCCACAATTATCACATCATACTTGGCACTAGGCCACATTTTATAACTCAATCTCTTCTTTCCCACATTTCATATTATTTCCACATATTGCACATCAATATCAATTTCAACAACAAGACATTTAATTCAAGATGTCAAGTACACATGAGAGGAACCATGAATCCTCGGCATATACAATATATCAGAAATCATACACCTCAAGTTTAGTGACATTGAAACTTTAAACACAACAGATTCTTCCAAATCAATAAAGGGGATACACCATCCCGCAATAAAAACACACATAAAAGGCATAAGCAAGAAATTGCCAATTTGTTCTTGAATCATTCTTTTGCAATCATGACAATATACAATTTCAACATCGACGTACGTAAGAACTCGGATCACATTAGATGTACCCATAAGGCAAGACATTGTCTCGAATATCCATTGGTGGCATAAATTGTGTGTATGAAGCCTTTAAGGCACTTTATTAATGAAGTCATTTATGAGAAACAAAGTCGAGGCTCATTTTATAATCTGTTTCATATTTTCTCATGTCATAAGCATCACGAGGTACCAATATAATTGAAGTTCTCGGCACATTGGCCACACTCTATTTTGCAATTTATTTGATTACTTCCAATATCTCTGTAAAATGAGGATTTCACATAGTTTGGCATAATACATGCAACTCAATCTCTATTTAAGGTATTAGCCTTTCAATACATGATTCATATTCCTTGCGCCCTTTTTAAGTTGTTAACAATAGCATATTGATCATATTGGAATGCATCTTTCACAAATATCGGGTCAAAACACCAATTCACGTAAAGTATCAATCACAGCAAGAGTCCAATGTTCGGTCTTATCACATTTATACTTGACTTGAAGTCTAGGAATTTTAGCACATAGTTCACATTATTCACATACCCTCATTTACCAAGGATTGTATATTAAACACATGAAGAAGTACCCACCACATACCTTTTCATAACAATAATTCGCTTAACATGACAAAATGAGTATCATATCAATTATATTTTGAACTTACAATATTTACGCAGGCACCATGGAAGCTCAATTTTTAAAAGACGGAGTTTTAGCCATGCATACCTTTCTTGAGCTTTCCTTTAATTACTACGATATTCCGAAAACTCTTGCAACTTCAATCTATATTGAGACATAACAAAATTAATACAAATTAGGAAGGTATTCATGGTTTCAGCTCATTTGAACATTTTATCAAACACTAGTTGAGCATCTTAATTATGAACTCTCTTTTACAAGATTTCCATAATTCCCCAACTCAATCATTACTAATTTATGTTCAATAATCTTCCCACAAACCTAATTTGAACATGCATGTACACATAATACTATTACCCCAAGAATCATACCTCAATAATCCATATCATAGTCTCTACAACACCAACACAACCTAGGTTAGGCACCTATGGCTTCCAATCCCCATCGCATGAGTTACAATACTTAATCCATACTCATATTTCCATAATAACCCCATATATGTAAGATAAGGTGTAGGATTACCTCTTGTAGACCAAATCTTGAAAGACAACTTTGTGGTGTTCTTGAGATTTTGAAGAATTCCTATGAAATCCAATCAAAATCATGTTGTAGCTAGTGATTGAGAAGTTAAATAACCATGAAAACACACTTAAAAGCTTACCTTAGGAGTGCAAATGGATGCCTTGGTCGAATTGGGGGTGTTGGGGAAGCCCTGGGCTTGAGAAATGACTCAAGTTCTGTCATTTCCGTCCTTAGGTATGTTTAGAGGCCCCCTACTAGCGCGGTCGTGCACCTGGGCATGCATCTGGGCGCGCTAGTTTGCCTAGTGTTCTGTCTTTGGGCACGCACATTTAGCGCGGGCGCGCATCTGGGCGCGCTAGTGACACATGCCCAGTAAAATAGTCATAATTTTCTGTATACAACTCCAAATGACAAATGGTTTGTTTCATTGGAAACTAGACTCAAAGGGCTTTAATTTGATAGGTTGTGCACCACTCCTTATATAACTGGAGATATGATCATTAAAAGTAAGGTATTGTGCGCACTTATTTACAGATTTCGTCTGATATGAAATTTTCCAACTTGGCTTAGACTTAGGCTTTTCCTTATACCCCAATTCCCTTCTAATATGACTTATACGCTTATTAACATATCCAATTGATATCCATCATATCATAAATCCTCATTTGCACATGAATTAAAATAATTTAGCCTACCTTGGCATGACAAAATCTTAAATTCCTCGAAAAAAAATTTCGGGGCCTTACATGGTTCAAGGAAGGGGATAGGAACACTAAGTTCTTCCACGCACAAGTGAGAGGTAGGAGGAAGAGAATTTAGCTTAACAGAATTCAAAATAGTAAAGGAATTTGGATTGAAGGGGAACAAGAAATTGCAGAAGAGGCTATCAAATTTTACGAGGAACTGTTCACAGAAGCAGCTATTCCTTCATGATTTGATATCATAGAGCATGTTCCTAATCCGATTAACACTGAGCAGATTGCAGAATTCATTAAGCAGCCAACAAAAGAGGAGGTTAAAGTGGTAGTACTTGGACTTAATGGTGATAGTGCTGGGTGGCCAGATAGTATGACAGGCAAATTCTATCATTCTTATTGGGACATAATAGGGGATGACATGTATGACATGGTGAGGGCTTTTTTCAATGGTCATGACCTACCTAAGTGTGTAACACACACCAACTTAGTTCTGCTACCAAAGAAAAAAGAAGTTACCACCTTTTCTGATCTAAGACAATTAAACCTCAGTAACTTTTCCAATAAGGTTATATCGAGGGTGGTACATGAAAGGCTAGTGAAATTTCTCCCAAGTCTGATATCGGAGGAATAGTCAGGTTTTGTTAAGGACAAGAATATTGTAGAAAATATCCTTCTAACTCAGGAGATAGTGGCTGACATGAGGCTTAGAACTAAGGCTGGACCTAATATCATCCTGAAGCTGGATATGACCAAAGCTTATGATCGATTATCTTGGCTATTCCTAACCAAGGTACTGAGAAATATGGGATTCACAGAAAGGTTTTTATGGACGGTCTTTGGATTAGTTTCAAACAATTGGTATTCTATTCTAATCAATGGTCAAGCTCATGGGTTTTTTAAGTCCTCAAGGGGAGTAAAATAAGGTGATTCTTTATCTCCTATTTTGTTTATCTTGGCAGCTGAAGCATTATCAAGGGGTTTAAATATACTACATACTAACCTATATTTTTGTGGATTTGGGATGCCTAAGTGGAGTCCAAAGATCAATCATTTGGCATATGCGAATGACATGATTATATTCTCATCCTCAGATGAAACATCTCTGATGCTGATTATGGAAGTGCTGAATGCATATGAAGTTGCATCTGGGCAGCTCGTTAACAAGGCCAAATTAGCTGTGTACCTGCATCATTTAACATACATGGAAGTGGTCAGCAAGGTGGAAAGTATCATAGGCATTCATAGGAATGATTTTCCTATCATATATCTAGGTTGTCCTATATTTTATGCATGGAGAAAGCTGGAATTCTATCAGCCCCTAATTACTAAGGTAATGGACAAACTACAATCATGGCAGGGTAAGTTATTATCAGTAGAGGGCTGGGCAGTTCTCATATTCCATGTACTTCAAAGCATGCCTATGCATATATTATCAGCTGTAAACCCTCCAAGTTATATGATAAATAGGTTGCATAAATTGTTTGCTCAATTTTTCTGGAGCAGCTCTATAGGAGGAACTAGTAGGCATTGGGCTTCATGGAATACCTTATGCATGCCAGTTGAGGAAGGAGGAATAGGTTTCGGGTCACTGCATGATGTAGCAAAGTCATTATTCAGCAAGTTGTGGTGGAATTACAGAACAAAACCAAGCCTATGGAGCTCTTTCGTGTGTAAGAAATACTGTAAAAAATTGAACTCAGTAATTGTTCCATGGAAGAAGGGGTCTCATATTTGGAGAAAAATGTTGGAATGCAGAGATCTGATCGAACATCAAATCTTGTGGCAGCCTAAAATGGGATCCTAACTATTTTGGTTTGACAACTGGACAGGTCTAGGGGCACTATACTTCCTGAGTGGTAACATCATATACATTATGTACATTTCCTCAAGACTTTGGCATTGATGAAACTATACATAATGCATATGATGTTACCGAAGATGGTGAGTGGGATGTGGACAGGCTATTTGAATTGCTTCCTGAAGACTTTGCAGTACACATTCTGGAGAAAATCAAACCACCTTCATCTCTGCAGGTGCTTGACATGCCTTGTTGGATGCTGGAAACAAGAGGATATTTCAGTGTTAAGTCAGCATGGGATTATATGAGAAGAAGAGATAAACCAATAACAACTTATAGGATGATTTGGGTAAAGGGACTGCCTTTTAAAATAGCCTTTTTCATGTGGAAAGCAAAGTTACCTTTAGATGATTTCATGAAACGGATAGGCTACTACTTGCCATCGAAATGTTGGTGTTGTGTACAGCCTGATGAGGAATCTCTTCAGCACTTGTTTTTTAGATCAGAAACTGCAAAGACAACTTGAAAGTATTTTCTATCGAGGGAAGGAATAGCTGTGGAGGGACTAATAATGCACCGCCCTATCAATAAATGTTGGACTGCAAATATGTGCCTAAGGCTAAAACCAGTAATGCAAGCACTCCCCTTATGTGTAGTTTGGGAGCTCTGGAAAAGAAGAAATAACATGAAGTATGGTGATTCTGTGTCAGCTAGCAGGGTCATTTACCAAGTTTCATCAAATCTGCAGGCATTGGTGAAAGTGAGAAAGCCTGGGATGGACAGGGTACTTCACAAATGGCAAGATCTATTAGCTATGATGGAAAATTTCAGTCCTAAACTTAAGGTTACCAAAGTCATGTGGGAATTCCCATGTGCAGAATGGCTGAAAGTTAATACGGATGGTGCATCGAGGGGAAATCCAGGCAGGAGCTCAATAGGTTTTGGTATAAGAAATGAAAATGGTGACATAGTCAAGGTAATAGGGAAGGAGATTGAGGAGACAACAAACATAGTAGCTGAAGCGAAGGCCATGGTAGAAGCACTGAGGTTCTGCAAATTGAAACAATACTCTCATGTATAGCTTCAGACTGACTCAATGTTATTAAAAAATATAATGGATGGGATCTGGAAACCACCATGGATCATATCTGAGCAGGTTGAGGAAATGATGCAGCTAATGAATGGGGGCAACTACACAATTTCTCGTATTTATAGGGAGGGCAACAAGCTGGCAGATCACTTGGCTAATTATGCATTAGATCATGGAGAAATAGAATGCCAACAACTCTGGGATCTAGATGCACAAGGAAGGAGATTAGTTAATGAAGATAAGCTGCAATGTCCAAGTCTAAGGGTGAAGGTGGATAGGAGATAAGAAGTAAGGGGAAAAGGAGGAGCAGGAGGCATCACACTTTAATTGATCAATATATTCAAATCCTAAAGGAGGAGGATATATTGGTTGATACCCTTTCTAATTACGTGTTCTTTCTTATAGGTTTCATATCAGAAATGGAAATCACTTATCCATGTAGATTATGCCTAAGGGAATGCAATTTACATCAGGCAAGTTTCGCAAAAGTAAATTCATATGTAATCACAGGCAATACCAATGCGTGCACATTAAGCATAAGGGAACGCATATTACCTAGGTACTAAAGGAAACGAGAAGAGGAGGACATCAATTCAAGGCTACAAAAAGATTTTTGAATCCTAGTTTGTTTAATAAATGGGCAAAGAAGTCTTGGCTTCACTTTTGGATAATTAATATTATACAAGAGGAATACAACTCGATAGGAGCAAAAAGCTTCCAAGCATGGATGCAAATGCCAAGAATTATGGTCCACATTGAAGCCATGCACTTTGGATTAAACAAAAGAAGATCTTTGGGGGTAGTGCTCAGCAAACCAAATGCATAGGGGAAAGCATGGGAAGTGTTAAAATTTTCGGGGAACTATGCAGCACTGGACCATAATTCAAGCATGCACAAGAGAAAGGAGCAACTTTCAGTTATAATACAAAAGCACTCCAATAAACAATGGTTAAAGATATTGGAGGAAGCAATAGCATGCTGGGGAACACAAGATTTCGAGGAAAAGCTGGAAAAATACAAAAGAAAATCAATGCTTTTTTTCAATTGTTTAATGACAGCCTTTCTTGATGGTCGATATGCACGCGTATTTCAACATGGTGGAGAGCATGAGTTGAAAAGCTATGGAACAACTTTTGTTATTTCATATGCACGATCGAGATGCTGGACACCGTGCATTCATGCATGGCTACAACTAGAGCAATGCATTAGATCATACGGGACAGTGTGTTTAATAACAATAATGCCATGCATTCATTCCAATGGAAGGGATTTAAAAATAGGCACATAAAGTACTCGATACTACCAAAAAGATTACACATTTCGATGCACGGAACGAGGCAGATGCTCAACAATGCAGGTATGCTATATGGGCGTCTCAAAAAATGTTCCTTGGGTTCAGTTATCTCTACACTCGCATGTGAAATTGTAGGTTACCACACAATTTGGGCAGCATGCTTCACAGTCTGCAATGCGACAAAAGTGCATATCATATGAGAACACATGTTTTTCAATAGGTAACCCAACCTCAAGGAATGTAAAAGTGTTAGAATGCAAAGATGGTGCAAAATATCGATCAATGGAACACATGCTGTAGAGGAAATACAAGGATAAGACAAAACTTATGAGTGCACCCATGAGGATACGATTTCACAGATGGTATGCATTATATCATCAAGGAAAGGAGACCATCTTCAAAAATACAATGGCATTGATTCATGGACACATTCATAACACTTTTCATGGCAATCAACGACTACACTTTACTAAACAACAGTTAAAATTATATAGTACACAATTTGTGATACCAAATTAGAGCTCTTTGCTTAAAATTGGTAATAGGAGGATTGTATTTGTCAATTTTTATTATTTTCATAATGTAAGACCTCCTGACAATGTATTGCGCATTTTATATCGCCATTTCTTTATAAATAAAAACTAGCCCTAGGCGCTTGCCTAGTGGATTGCAAAAAAAATAATACAGATAGATAGAGTAGCAAAGGTCTCCCAAGTTCTGGTGGGACCAGGGCTGGCGGTATGGACAGGATCCTTGAGTTTTTCGAAAGCCTTCTGACAATCGTCCGTCCAACTTGTTTCAGCATCTTTCCTTAACATCTTAAAGATGAGTTCACATATGACTATGGACTGTGGTATGAAGCGACTGATATAGTTAAGACGTCCTAGGAAGCTCATCACGTCCTTCTTGCTCTTTGGTGGCGGTAATTCTTGAATAGCCTTAACTTTGGACGGGTCCAACTTAATTCCCCGACGGCTGACAATAAATCCCAATAACTTTCCTGCGGGAAACCTAAATGCACATTTTGCTGGATTTGGTTTTATGTTTAACGTCCTTAACCTGTTGTTGATACCCAATTTTTCCCTATATATTTTTTATATACTCAAAATACTTTCAAAATAGCATGCATATGCATATATAAGCATCCGCAAAGGTTTTGGTATTTTTCCAAATTTTTTAAGATTTTTAAAACCAATTTATGGCCTATTTTGCACTATAAAATCCAATAATTATTCCCAAAACTCGTCATTTTGGGTGAATAATTTATTTTATTCTCACATCTACACAAAAAATATAATTTACATGGTTTTTACATAATTTTACAAGTCCATTTGGTATTTTTAAACTAAAATTGCATGAAATTGCAATTTTAGCCTATT
>MU669594.1:63865-79068 GCA_026770625.1 Nicotiana glauca
GAGAAGTTTTCGTTTGCCTTACTGGGTTATCGTACCACGGTCCGCACGTCAACTGGGGCCACTCCCTACATGCTAGTTTATGGTACAGAGGCAGTCATCCCCGCCGAGGTAGAAATTCCCTCCCTGAGGGTCATACAAGAAGCAGAGCTAGATGATGCAGAATGAGTCAAAAGTCGCTACGAGAAATTCGCCCTCATCGACGGAAAGAGAATGAATGTTGTCTGTCACGGACAATTATATCAGAATAGAATGTCCAGAGCCTTCAACAAGAGAGTCAAGCCGAGGAAGTTTTTCCAGGACATTTGGTATTAAAGAAAATATTTCCGCACCAAAATGAAGCCAAAGGGAAATTCTCTCCCAATTGGCAGGGTCAATACATGGTTCATCGGGTTCTAACTGGAGGAGCCTTTATTCTCGCAGAAATGGACGGAGAAGTCTGGCCGAAGCCTATAAACTCAGAGGCAGTGAAAAGATACTACATTTGATCATATGTTTTTCTTTCATGATGTAATTGGAACTACGCCTGATATGATTCCCGTTTAAGAGGGGATACGTAGGCAACCCTATGGGTTCGGTCACATCTTAATAAAAAAATCCATCTTTCCCCTGCAATTGGAACTGGGGCAGAATTTTGAGGAGGACCCTCAAAATTCCGAAGTAAGTTTTTCAATCTTTTCATCAGCACCAACACAGTAAACTGGGGCAGAATTTTTAGGAGGGCCCTCAAAATTCCGAGATTATTCCGCGTTCAGTTGTCCAGCATAACCGTCAGCAGTGCCAACCCAGTAAACTGGGGAAGAATTTTGAGGAAGACCCTCAAAATTCCGGAGCAAGAAAGGTCGCCGCGTCTTGAACCACGTTGCAGTCGTTGGTTCATCCAAAATAAAATCATTTTATATATATGTACGTACTCGCATTATATTTACTAAGTCATGCATAAGCATCATTTGCATCACCATCGTTTAGCAACGCTACCCCATGATACACGACGCCAAGAGCTAGAGGATACGAACTAACCTCCCCCCTACAAAACTCATAATTTTTCTATGGATGCAGGAATTCTGGCCACGAATCAAAGTATATTTGCTCTTCCGAATCAAAACCCTCCAGAGGGTCACTATCCGCACTTAACACTCCCCAGCAGTCCTAATATCGCAAACCGTCGACCAGCTAAGAAAACTCACTACCATACGTTCTTTTACATTCCTGCACTGCATAAGGCTACTATCTGCCTTTCGAGACTAAGCTCTGTCTGCATCCGCACTTTACATAAGGCTACTCTCTGCCTTCCGAGGTTAAGCTCTACCTCCATATTGCATAAGGCTACTATCTGCCTTTCGAGACTAATCTCTGTCTCCGTCCGCACTTTGCATAAGGCTACTCTCTGCCTTCCGAGGTTAAGCTCTACCTCCATATTGCATAAGGCTACTATCTGCCTTTCGAGACTAAGCTCTGTCTCCATCTGCATTTTTGCATAAGGCTATTCTCTGCCTTCCGAGGTTAAGCTCTACCTCCATAGTGAATAAGGCTACTACCTGCCTTTCGAGACTAAGCTCTGTCTCCATCCGCACTTTTTATAAGGCTACTCTTTGCCTTCCGAGGTTAAGCTCTACCTCCATATTGCATGAGGCTCCTATCTGCCTTTCGAAACTAAGCTCTGTCTCCATCTTCATCTTTGCATAAGGCTACTCTCTACCTTCCGAGGTTAAGCTCTACCTCCATATTGCACAAGGCTACTCTCTGCCTTCCGAGGTTAAGCTCTACCTCCATATTTGCATAAGGCTATTCTCTGCCTTCCGAGGTTAAGCTCTACCTCCATATTGCATAAGGCTACTATCTACCTTTCGAGACTAAGCTATGTCTCCATCTGCATCTTTGCATAAGGCTACTCTCTGCCTTCCGAGGTTAAGCTCTACCTCCATATTGCGTGAGGCTCCTATCTGCCTTCCGAGACTAAGCATTGTCTCTGCCCTGCATGGCCGAAATATCGTCGTCTTATTTTTTCGACTGGCTGAAACATCGCCACCTGCATCTTAAATTCTCATTCGGCTGAAATATCGCCACCTCTCTTAAATTCTCGCTCTGGCTGAAAGATCGCCACCCTTTGCATTTATTTGGCTGAAAGATTGCCACTTTCTCATGGGCTGAAAGATCGCCAACTCGTTCAAAGGCGTCATAGTTTGAAGGCACCATCTGCATGGACCTAGAACATCATTTCATGGCCTGCGAACCCTTACTTTTATACTCTTCATGGCCCAGGACATCATAGTCTGAGGACGTCATCCTAACCGTCCGAAGACAAACATTCATGGTCCAACGGGAACTTGCATCACATTTAAATTACGCAATATATATGCACATTACCCATTTGCAGGTACTATGGCTGGCTCACAACCCCGCTCCAGTTCTCAGCGTCCAGTCCGATTCCAAGCACCCTCTCAGATCTAACCATCGCGTCCGTCTTTTTGAATTTCCATCAGCATATTCCGTCAATGGTTCCTGAACTACATGTGGCCTGATTCCTGTAAAACTAGGGATATGTAAGCAGCTCAAAAACCAGAGCGTGGTCAAAATCCTTTCACAATCGCTGTTTCCGATCAAAATTGGCCATCTTATCATTACCCGACTACTCTTTCATCCTCCTCGGGTAAAGAGGGGCAGTTGTTGATACCCAATTTTTCCCTATGTATTTTTTATATACTCAAAATACTTTCAAAATAGCATGCATATGCATATATAAGCATCCCCAAAGGTTTTGGTATTTTTCCAAAATTTTTAAGATTTTTAAAACCAATTTATGGCCTATTTTGCACTATAAAATCCAATAATTATTTCCAAAACTCGTCATTTTGAGTGAATACTTTATTTTATTCTCACATCTACACAAAAAATATAATTTACATGATTTTTACATAATTTTACAAGTCCATTTGGTATTTTTAAACTAAAATTGCATGAAATTGCAATTTTAGCCTATTTCTCGATTCAATAGCATTTTTAATCACAAAATCATTTCCAATATTTTTAAATTAACATTTACATATTTTTTATTAAATTAGTTTTTTAATCTTAATTTTAAGCAGCTTTTACTATTTTTATAAATTCAAAATGGGAAAAGTGGCTATTTCAATTGTAGCCCATTTTACTTTCAATTATAGCCTGATTTGCACCCCAATCCACCCCCCTAATTAAACGACCCAATTTCGTTTCCTACCCGACCCAGACCCGATTAAAACGAACCCGCCCGGACTCCATTTTAAATTGTGGCCGTTGATTATTTTAATCAACGGTCCACGTTTGCCCTTACCTTTTTTAACTCAGCCCAACCCCCAAACCCTAATCATTTCTCACAAAACAGCCGCCTCTAAACTCTCATCCTCTCAGATTCTCTCAAATCCTCTCCGAAACCCTAGCCCCTTTCCCACCGATTTCCACCGTATGTCACCGGAAACCATGGCATCTCAGGCCCTGGGTAGCCTGTACCTACCCCCACATACCTCTATGCTCTTTTGCTCGAGGTTTCAGAGTCCGACTTTGAAGACCCCGGCTCAGAATCTTTCCGATTCAAGTTCGATGGCCCTTTCCGGCTCATCTCCGGCGAGTCCTAGCCCTGTGAGTTCATCTCCGACTCAGGACCAACCCATTCCAGGCCTTTCTCATTTTTTAGGGTTTTCTCTGAAACCCTAAGCCCTCGAGGTTTTCTTTGTTTCTCTCTAAGATCTACTTCAGATCCGTTCTATTTTCTAAGATTTTAAAGTATTTTCCACATCTTTTCGATTTTTTGTTTTCAAAACTGTTCATCTTCTTAAAACTTAGGGTTTCTGTGATTTTTTTTACTTGCTCTACTGCTATCTCTTATATTTTACTTTCCTAAGTGTTTTCACTATGATTTCTGCGTATTTTTCTTTATTGTAATTCCTCCTAGGGTTCCCGAGTAATTTCTTTACTATATTTTTTTTCTTTACTTAGATTTCCATGAATGTTTGTGTTCTTTGGACTCCCTGAGTTTGTTCTTGCCTGATTTTCTATGCTTTCGTCTTTACCTTTGACTTGTGGAAGAAACCCTAGATTTTGGGGTTTTCAAACCTGCTTGTGTACGAGTATTTTGTTTGTTGCCTGTTTGATTTCAAAACCCTAAATCTTCTAAACTCGTCTCATGTTCCTGATTCTTGCTAAGCCTTGCAAGACCTTTTGATTTCATCCATGACTATGTTCTTCTACTTTTGATTGCATGACCACTCTGTTTGTTTAATTCTAGCCTCGTATGTTTAAAGTTAGGCACTCTTTATAGTCAGACCTTTCTCTTTCAAAAAACAACCCTAATTTTTGGGATTGATTTCAGACCACCAATATGTGAGATTATTTGATTCTTTCCTCGTCTAATTTGGACCAATTTTCTGACTTAATTCATTATTAAGTTCGAATCTTTAATTCCTTAATTTACTATGTGATTGATTGATTTTACCCTTACCTTATTTATCTAACCGTGTATTTTTAAAAGCTTCTCCTATGTATTTACCCTTTACTACACAATGTGTTCTTGATTTTCTTTCCTTAAAAACAACTCTGCTCTCTCCTATTCAAATTCGAATTCCTTAATTAAAGGAGTTCCCTTCTTCTAATTGATTCTGATTGGTATTGAATTATATTTTGCCTTACTTACCACCTGTTTTCAAACTATAAATACCCTACTCCTTTTCTTTAAACGAACGAACAACTGAGTTCAAAAACACACACACACTCAAAGCCCTCTCTTCTTTACTAATTATTTGTTCTATTATTCTGACTAGCCGGCTGAAAGCCAAGGCTAGACTTTGGAATCTCTTTTGCTTTCCTCAAGTGTTTGCTGAAGGGTTTCTGGCTGTTTTACTGCTCTATTTATTCTGTTATTTGGAACTTGCAACTGGTAGGTTTCTATAATTTAAATACTGTTCCCCAAAACTATGTGTTTACTTCTCCCTTTTACATAACCTCTCACTACATGTTTTCTTGCATTGTGTGACTATTCATTAGTCTGTTAAGCCTTTCTTCATGCTTCTGCATCTTTAAAGTGCTATTATGCTCTTCTTATGTGAATGCTTTCATGTGATCCCATTCCCTTAAACCCTTTTATGTATGAGTATTGGTTCTAGGCTGAGGTTAGCACCCTATTGCTATCCTTGACCTGGAACCAGGTTCTCTTGAACCTTTACTCAAATCAGTCCCATTCCCTTAACCCCCTTTATGTGTTGAGCCTTGACTAGGGTCTGTGGTGCCCTAATCACCACCCAGACCCCTGTCTGACTTCTAAAAGTCTGCTGTTTTATTTGCTTGAATCAAGTAAAGGGTCAGGGGTGTGCCAGTCTTACCCATGGCTGGGTATGACCATCCTTTACTTCGATTTCCTCTAATCCCCTCACTATACACTCATTCTTAGTTCTTTAAGTTCTGCCCCCCTATGGTACGCCATGCTTAGCGGACCCTAGAGTTCCCTCTGAACTTGGATGCTAAGGGCTGGTAAATCCACACATTGCACTGCTCTGTTACCACATTAAGTCATTAGGGTATAAGCATTGCCTGGGCTTCCTGAAAGCCCTTGGAACTTTGAAACACTCCAAGAGAAGGCCCTGGAATCTGGAATCCGGATCTGGTGAAATACATGTTATTAGGTATTAAGATTGAATTAGACTGCTCGGATCTAGTTGTAGGCTGTAATGTATTTTGTTTACTTTCTTTTGGTTCTATAACGATCTTGTAAAAGAATTTGGGGAATATTAGTGAACGGGTGTAGGAGGGGTTTATATTACTTGCATAAGTCAATGGGTAGAAATCATGCCTATAGGACTTTAATATTGGAAATCATTTAGAAACCATGCCTATAGGACTTTAATATTGCAAATCATTTAGAAATCATGCCTATAGGACTTTAATATTGCATACCATTTAGAAATCATGTCTATGGGACTTTGCATTGTAAGCACGATAGAGATCATGCCCATAGGAGACACATAAAACGCTAGGCAAACTGTAGGGAAATCGAATATTCCCCCCTCGTCAGTTCAATGACAGTAATGAGTCTGAAGAAAAAATCAAGATATAGATATCATGCCTATAGGAGTTCAAACTCGCCTAATATGAGTGATAATTTGTCAGTTAGCCTCAAACGCTTTGTCCAAACCTGTTTGCTTTGGAAACCTGTCCAAGTCCGTCTCTTTCAACATTTCTATAGATCTGTGGTGTCCTTTAAATTCCAAACTTACATCTTTATTCTGAAACCAACCCCTTAGTTTTCTGTCTACATTTTTACTTCAATGCTTTTCGAAAAACGCCTCTTTACAACATTACTATGCTTTTACTTAAACAATTCGGCTAATTTGCAAGCCATCTCTGAACTTCTGCAATCTTCAACTTTTCTATTTCAAAAACTCTTTTGTATAGGCTCTTGTCTAAAATTAGTGTTTTCTGAATCATTTGTTTAAAAAATACCTTAAGTTCTGACAACTGGATCCGGGTTGCCTAATGCGGACTTGTTATCCAACTCTATGTGTTAACTAATCTGTCCATCGTTAATTTTAAAGACCAAATCAGTACTTGCGAGTCATGCTAAACTAATTGCTGTTGTGATTTACGGGGTTTGTATGAGCCTTTGAGTGTTTTATTTGAACCCCACTTATTTTCTATTTGTTTTGATTGGCGCCTAGTATTTTGTCCTTTTAAACTCCATATATGCCTCCATTCCCTTCTTCCCTTTAGGATAAGGAGTCCAAATACCCCGGGACTGATTGGTTGGGACGGGTACTAGCATGCAATAAGTAAACGAGACTAGTCGCGCTTAAATACCTTAATGGGGTGGGAAGGGTAGAATATGGAGATGATGACGGTGCGTTAATATCTCATGTGAGAATGATTGCTGGGTATTGCACCAAATGATCCATATTATAGTTAAACTTAGGACCCTCTTCTTTTACTTTTCCCTTGCTTAAATGTTTTCTTCAAACTAAAACTCTCTTTTACTTGTGCCATTCTTCTTTCAAAATTGCCAACTTTCTTGTATTTCTTATGTGCAAACTTTGCTCGTCTACTCCTACTCTTCTTAAAGTCACAACTAAGCAAGGCCGGGAACCACACTAGTGGATCTTGAGGGGTGCCTAACACCTTCCCCTCGAGATAATCTCAAGCCCTTACCCGAACCCTGGTTTTCTTTCAAAATATTCTTCTCTTCTTTTAAAGTGTCCTAATGCACTATAATCATTAGGTGGCAACTCTCCAAAATCCATAACCCAATTCGCCAAAAAGGGAATAGAAGAGTCATTTCATCCATAATGTCGAAAACCGCTTTCCGCCTTAGAAAAACGGGGGCGTCGACACCTGTCATAGAACTTTCTCAAGTCTACTATGTGATTTGTGGCTCTCTTGGATTTGATGATGACATCGTCAACATACACCTCTATTTCCTTGTGTATAATATCATGAAAGATAGTTGTCATGGCTCTCATGTAAGTAGCCCCCGCATTCTTTAGATGGAATGTCGTCATCTTACAGCAGTATACCCTCCACGGTGTGATGAAAGCTGTTTTAATTGCGTCTCTCTTCATCTATCCAGATCTGGTGATAACCCGCAAAGCAACCTACAAAGGATTAGAGTTCATGATTGGAATAATTGTCGATCAGGATATGTATGTTTAGCAGTGGAAAGTCGTCCTTGGGACTTGCTTTGTTTAAATCTCGATAGTCATCACATACTCTGACTTTCCCATCTTTCTTCGAAACTGGTACAAGGCTGGCTAACCAGGTTGGGTACTCAACTACCTTGAGGACTTTGTCCTTGATCTTCTTAGTGAACTCTTCCTTGATTTTTGGGCTCATGTCTGGTTTGATTTTTTTGAGTTTCTGCTTCACTGGCGGACACATTGGATTGGTAGGCAACTTTTGAGCCACTATGGATGTGCTTAGACCGGTCATGTCATCATATGACCATGCAAAGATATCCTCATATTCCTTTAAGAAATGAACTTAATTCTCTTTCTCTGGCGGGGATAAGTAAATACTTTAGCGAGTTTCCTTGATAGTCTTGGCGTCTCCCAAATTTACTGCTTCCGTTTCGTCCAAGTTGGACTTAGGTTTATTCTTGAAGTTCTCAATCTCCCCGACAATTTCCTCTGGTATTTTGTCCTTTTATTTTGAGTCACTATCCTTATGTTGCATTGTCTTATTACACGTCACAGTCACTGGTTCATACGGAAAAGTAATAATAATATTGTAGAAAGAAAAGTCTAAAAGATAATAATGAATAATAAATAGCAATGCATTGATTAAATTTTGAAAACATCCAAAACAAGTACGGCTCGATGAATCGAGCAATTATTTTGAAACAAAATGCGTCTTTAAAACAAAATTACTGAAAACATCTGAAATGCCTAGCATGTCTATACAAATAAATTAGGCTAAATGCCAAGCTACCCAGGGACTCGACAGGCCCGGGATAGTGTGGCAGTCCAATTCCTGAGAACGACTCCTTTCCCCACAATCTGAATGGTGAGGCCTTCTTCCCCCTCCTCCTTCATTATCACACTGCAATCCATATCCTCTTCCTCTAGGAATAGGTTCCTCAACCCAACCAAAGCTTCTTCCTCTGCAGTTCCCAATATTGTATCAGCCTGGTGAAAATTCTGACCCAGATGTGGTACTGGTTGCTGAAGAGGGTAATAAGGACCCGCCATGGAGGTGTCCAATCATCATACTCTTGCCATGTATACTGGTAGCCGAGCCTGAAGGTTGTACCATGGCGTTTTAGCTGTAATGGTTTTGTAATGCCCTGGAGATTCTTCCCAAGCCCTTTGCCGGGTTCTATCTAGTACATGCTAGTATGATTTATATTTTGTTACTCTACCATTTGTTTTTCTCAACTGCATTGACATCTTTGATGTGGTGATAAGTTTCCCCTCCTAGCCTTCTTTTGTTCTCGATAATCGGGATAGTTTGACGGGTGTAAATAGGATTACTCCCATCTCTATGAATGATCACCTCCTGGTGGTTCCACTCGAACTTCAGGCCTGGTATAGTGTGGAAGCCACAGCCCCAGCGACATGTATCCAAGGTTGACCAAATAGAAGATTGTATGTAGCTAATATGTCAAGCAATTGTAATTCAATATCGAACCAAGATGGCCCCATCTGCAGGCAAAGGTTAATTTTCCTAATTGTAGCCTTTTAGGACCCATTAAAGGCTTTCACGTTCATAATTCCTGCCTGTATTTCATGGAAACATTTGCCGAATTTTTTCAGAGTGTTCAACAGACAAATATTGAGGCTTGAACCTCCATCGATCAGGACTATGGCAATGAATTTGTCTTCAAATTGTACAATGATATATATAGTGCCCAATTATGATTCAACCCTTCAGGCAGTAATTCATCCTCATGGAAGGTGATCTTATGGCTTTCCAGCACTTGCCCCACCATGCTGGCAATTTCTCCGCAGGTGATATTGTTGGGCACATAAGGTTCATTTAACACCTTTATCAAAGCATTCTTGTGCCCCTCTAAATTTTTCAAGAGTGATAGGATGGATATCTTAGCAGGGGTTTTGTTCAAATGATCAATGACAGAGTATTCCCTCACCTGTACTTTCCTCCAAAGATCATCCAGTCCAGTTTCAATGATAGGCTGTTTAGTAGCAGCATCCTTACTCGATCCTCCTAAGTGTTCAGGTGTATAGATCTTTCCAGTTCTGATCATTCCTTGTTGTCACACCTCCTTTTTTCGCTACTACACCCATGAAGGGTATAATAAAAGGAGTTTTTCCAATTAAAGGACAATCGGAGCGGGATTCATTTATTAAGAGATTTAGAGTCGCCACTTGGGATATTTATGGTGTCCTAAGTCACCAGTTAGAATCCCGAATCGAGGAAAGGGTTTGACTCTGTATTACAGCCGCAAACCAGAAATCCGGGCAAGGAATTCTATTAACCTGGAAGAAGGGGTTAGGCACTCCCGAATTCCGGGGTTCTAGCACGGTCGCTCAAGTTCTATATTTGGCTAAAATATGATTTTAATACATGTCATCCTATAGTGCAATTTTTAGAATTATTTACTACTTTTGATTAAATTTTACGAAATTGAACGTCGTTTAAAACATATTTTTGGATCACGTCATATGAAATACACCCGGATCCTCGACACCTTTTATTCAACATTTTTGGATTTGGATTTGGGTCGCATGAAATGCACACCCGTATTTAAGAAGGTAAAATTATTAAAATACGCGCCTAAAGAGACTAGCGCATTATTATCTTTGTGGGGGCCATGAAATTCACTAAACGGCATGCCCCAAATTCTAATTTTATATAGACAATTAATGAAGGCCCCGTAATTTATGGGTTTTGTTTGGCGAGGCTCATCTTGGTTTTATTAAAGGCCAACCTAACACAACTATGATTCTCTATTTAATATTTGTCTCTAAAAGGGGTAATTAATTTATATTTATAAATTCAAGCCTCAAATTCAAGTCCGAAGTCAAACAAAAGGGAAGACCCTTTTAACTTGAACCCGCCACCTAATTTGAAATCCAAACTTATATTTGCGAATTAATTCCTCATATTCCTAATATAAGTTAAAGAATTTTTTGACTTATAGCAATTTTATGGGCCTTAAAGGTTTGGCCCAGCTCTGATGCATGAAGCTGCCCAGGAGTGGACCTGGTGCCATGCAAATCGGGCCCGAGTGAGCATAGATTCGTTGTTTGGTAGCCCATCCGTTGTTGTCGAGTTCAGCCTATTAGTTGAGCCAATTTTAGTAGTAATAACAACCCATGTTCAGGAGAAGCAATACAAACTAAATCTAAATGATCCAATTCCCCTATTGTGAACTAACGAACTAAACTAATTTAATAGTGTTGAAGTCTCATTTTAAGAACACATCGTCAATCAGTGCACAATCGAAGCAGTAGTTGTTTAAAATAAACCAAACTCGGCCAAATAGATTCATGAACCCCATAAGGGTAATTGCAATTCAACTAACATGCTCAATCTCTTCAAATGACCTCTAGTATTCAAATCGCGCATAGGATTGTACTAATTTCCGGATTCAAACTATATTTCCTACTTTGAAACGCCCAATTCTCGGATTAACAAGTGGTACCATGAAACTTGCATTTTAAACTAGATCAACCTAACATTACTAATTACAGCATCCATGCGTTCATAAGAAGACATTGAATCAGCTAACAGTCCACAAGTTAAAACAGTCCAGTTACAGTCTATAGTCTCATTATTACAACTGAGATATGGTTCAAATGAATTGATCAAACCAAATTTCTAACTAAGTAATAAAAGCAACACGTCCAGAGGTAAACATGCATTGATTCCATCATTTAAACTTCAACATAGTTTTCTACAGATGAATATGATCTTCAGCATCACTAGAGCATGAAAATAAACCTGGAAATTGCAACACAATGAGAAAAAGTAAGATCAGTAGCACCAGACAAACGGGCACAACTAGTTCAACCCCGAAGCAATCTCAAATGAATTTAGTAAATGAGTGAACACGAAATCAAGCAGGAAGCCAACCCAAATAACTTGAACAACACTAAATTGACTTGAAAATGCACCCAACTATCTTCTGAAACTTCCAGCAGGCAAAACTCAACTCAAACTAGCTGAATCAGACCCAAAACCACTCGAAATTAACCCAGCAAACCTCTGAAACTTCAGCAACCAAACATTGGACAAAAGGTGTAAAACAATGGAATAGAAATAGAAATTAACCTAAAGTTCTTCAATGAAACAGTGTATTTTTGGATTTTCTGAAGATTTTTTGTTGTTTTTGGTTTTGTTTTTGAAAATCTAAGATCTAAAAAAGTTTCTGGATTTTGAATTTTGAATTTCAGCTGATGGAAACTTGGAATATTTTTGGGGGAATTGTAGAGGCTCCAAAACATGCTATTCAAGGCAAAGGGCATGCCCTTTTATAGGCACAAAGGGTACAACTTCAGATTTCTCATTTTTACACATTAGTCCTCACTTATTTTCACTTTAGTCCTTTATTTTTTGACTTGTGTCACAAGTTAATACACTACAATTACTGAAGTTACACTATAGTCCTACTTTGGAAGGCCCTAGAAGATTCTAGGTTCAACTACCATGTGATACACAATCCTAAATGTCCAAACTACCCTTTATCTAGGCTGAAATTTACCCAAATTGACCCAATCCCTTTACCTCAGACAGCAATTTAACTATCAGCTAAAACAAACTAAACTAAGCCTATTAGCTAATTAAACTAAATACTAATTACTGACTTAACTAAGCTAATCAACTAACTAATACAAGATTAACAGTTAAACAAAACAAAACCAAACAAGGCCCAGGCAAGATCAAATAATAGACTATCCATACTAAGGAAAACCAATTTCAGAACACCATATCAACTAATGGAATTAAATCATACATGAAGCAAAACTGAAAAAATGCAAATTAATATGCTTGACCCTAATTTCAAATTATTATTATGGATAGAAGAAAAGTAAACAAAAATAAAAGAAATCCTCATACTAAACACAGGCGAACTAACAAAAAAAAAGGCAAACAAATCCTAACTAATCGAGACGACATATCAATTGATAAAAGAAAAAATAATGGAGAAAGAACAAGAAGACATTACCTATGGGAAAGAAAGATTCAATACATAGTTTTTAGAGAGAAAATGTCTACCGTCTCACTACCAGAACAACCATCTACTACCAACAATATTCCCCCTAAACCACCTGATAAACTCAACCCTCAGCCAAACAGCTCCTCCTCTTATAAAGAAACACTCATAAAGGATGAATTCAATACCAAGCATAGTGAACTACTAACAACGGAAATCTTGCTACCCCAGGATAAGGACACTCACCAAACACATAATCATGATCAAAACCCAAAGGGGATAACTACTTCCCTAAAGCAACTAAAGCTCAGCCCAGAGGATATAAATCGAATGTATATGCCTTGGAAATTTTCGATCATCATTAAACTCATAGGAAAAAGGCTTATGCACCACTACCTCAAAAAGAAATTACAGTACTTATGGAAACTAACTGAGAAATTTCCTCTCATTGATCTTGGGGAGGATTACTACACAGTCAAACTAACCAAGGAAGAAAACATGACCAAAATTCTACATAACAGACCTTGGTTTGTTAATGGCTTTTTTCTATCCACCCAAAAATGGGTACCAAACTTTGTTGCCAAAAATGCATACCAAAGTTTCACAGCCATATGGATCCGATTACCACAATTACTTACATAATTTTGCGATGGAATTATCCTAGCAAAAATAGGAAACTCAATTGGTAAACTACTCAAAGTGGATGCATGTACCTCAGCCATACTAAGGAGACGTTATGATAGACTATGTGTGGAACTACGACTAGATCAACCTGTCCAAAACCATATCCTCATAGGGCAACATAAACAACCAATTGTCTATGAAGGAAATGATATACTATGCAAATCCTGCGGGAGACTAGGACACACGAACCAATACTGCTTACAAGCTAGCCCACCAACCACAACAAAGGATGACAGTGAAGGAAAGGAAGAAAAAATCCAAAACAAATCAGAAGAACGAGAATGGATGACAGTCAAGTTCCCAAGGAAAGGTAAGGCAAACTTGGCCAATGAACACGCTGCAAAAACTGATATAAATCTTCCACCAGGTATTAATGTCCGCATGTTTGATGCAGTGTCAGGTAAGTATCTTAAAACTCAGCATTTAAATTACATCAAAAAGTAACTATTAATCAACAGCTCAGATACCCTTCCTATAAATGAAAAATCTGCTACTAACAAAGATAAAAAATTTCCAAGTAATTACAAAGTTTTAGAGCATATGGAGGAAGATGAAAGTGGTATAGAAAAACAAGGTAATCAGCCCATGGTTTTGGATAATCTAGAAACTAATAAAATTAATAATAAAAAACTAATATTTTACATGGAGAGCAAGTGACAAATGTCACAAACGTAATAGACCATCCAGTTAGTATTTGCAATAATAATAAATTATTTAAGGGTATGGAAATAGACTTCACCACTAATCCAACCAATGAAGTAGAAAGGCAAACACTCATAAGCCCTAATACTCTTACTAATCTAATGAATAATGATCACAACATCCGCATGCATGCATGCCCAAGACCCCTTAACCAATTGAGAAACAAACACTTGGAAAACAAAGACGGCCAAGTGGCAAGTGACATATCCATGAGAGATTTTGCTATAAAACACACGCAAATTCCTGACTCCAACATACACATAGAGCCAATAATTAGGGACTCTCATATTTCATGCAATAGCTCACCTCCTATAAACACTACCACCCCAAAGAATGGCCAGAACCCCCCTCACACTAAGAAGGAGATATAGGCTCCTACAACTCTTTCATCTATCACGCAATCAAAACATGAACAACCCACCCAATTTCCCACCACATCCTCAACCTAATCCAGTGATTTATGCACAGCCACCGACCCCCACCAAATCATATCCCTCAATCATGGATAGAACTAGGGCTACAAGGCCATGAAGTGACAATCAATATGGAAATCAATGGGCAAGAATCGATCCTAGTAATTCAAAACACACATTTCCTAGCCCAACTGATCTCGGAAGGGATGAATCTAGCAATGAACAACTATGTAAATCAAATGTAGATGAACAATATACTACAACCAATAGCTCCATCACTGAATCCAAACCTAGTGAACAACATGCAACAAATGTGGAACATTCCACACCATCCAAACCAACAATTTCTACAAAATCCACTACAAAACCTACCCTTCTTTGCACCAGAGGACATGATGGTACTCAACCCATTGTTCATCTAATGGAATGATCAGGATTTCCCCAACCAACCAGACCCACAACCAGATCCAATGGACGAGCAAGCACAACCAATGAACGCACCAAATCAGGAAGGAATCCAAGAGGAAGAAGAGGCACAGGAAAACATGGCTCACTTGGGGGAACCAGCTGTGATGTTTTCAAGTCTAAACAAAGTAAAAATCTTGATATTCAGGGAGATGCTCGACAGGAAATATATCTTCAGTTGCCCAATGACATTGTACAAGTGCTCACTGGATATCCATCCTCCATAGGACCCAATTGTGGGAAAGAATGTGGTGATCATGATCCCATCCCAAAGGGTGATGCAAAACAACAACCCCCTCCCCCCCCCCCCC
>MU669594.1:80173-94683 GCA_026770625.1 Nicotiana glauca
TGTTAGAGGTGCAAACAATGCAAATTTCACTAGAAACTTTAGGGAACTCATGGACACCCACAGGCCATGTCTAGTTGCTCTATTAGAAACAAGAATGGAGAGCCACCTATCAATTCTGGAAGCTTTTAGTTTTACTGAGATGATTGAAGTTCCCTCAGTTGGTCAGAGTGGAGGTTTTGTGATCCTATGGAACAATGAAGTGGTGACAGTAAACAATTTCACTAGGAATGGACAGGCAATCCATGCCATGATCGAGGTAAGATCTAAAAACTTAACTTGGTTAATTAGTATCATATGTGCTAGCAGTGATGTAAATAATAGATATAGGTTATGGGATAATCTAAAAACAATATATGATAGTTACAAAGGTCCTTGATTAATAGGCGGAGATTTTAATGAGATCACAAATGTGACGGATAAATATGGTGGTAGGAAAATTAATCAAAGAAGGGCCAAGTCCTTAAGAAACTGTTTAGACTATTGTAACTTGTTAGATCTAGGATTTAAAGGTTGTAAATACACTTGGTCGAACTACCGGAAAAAAAATAAGGGCTTGATTATGGAAAGACTTGATAGGGTCTACTCCAATGAAAAATGGTTAGAAGCCTACCCTAATACTACTATAACCCACCTCCCAAAAGTCCATTCGGATCACAACCCACTTCTTATTAATCTAAATAATAAAATTAACTCCATTAAGGATAAAGCCTTTCGCCTAGAAACTTATTTGTGTACACATCCTGATTTTAGCAAGCTTGTCTCTCTTAATTGGGCCAATAAAGACCTTTTACAGGGATCGGAGAGTTCCAAGAAAAAGTATTAGAATGGAAAAACCAAACCTTTGGAAATATTTTTGCTAAAAAAGGGAGCTTTTAAAGAGATTAAATGGAATTCAAAACTCTATAAACTACCAAACTAGAAACTTCCTTCAAGACTTGGAAACTAAACTAGTGGAAGAATTCAATTCTATCTTAAAATTGGAGGAAGACCACTGGAGAATTTGGCCAAGAGTAGATTGGTTGAAAGATGGGGATGCAAACACTAGGTTCTTCCACGTTAAACCCACAAATAGAAGAAGAAGAAATAATATAGTTTTCTTTAAAGATGAATTAGGGAATTGGATAGAAGATCCATCGTTGATAAGGAATCATGTTACTAATTATTTCAGGGATTTATTTACAACTTCTCACAAGTACACTAACCAATTCAACGACAAGGAAAAAAACTTTATGACCTGTGACCTATCAATCCTTGATAAATCACTTACAAATCACGAAATTAGGGAAGCAATATCCTCCTTTAAACCATTCAAGGCACCGGGCCCCGACGGCCTCCACCCCTTTTTCTTCCAAAGATATTGGCACCTAATAGGAAGTAAGGTTATTAATTTATGCCACACAATCTTTAACACCAACAAAATCCCTCAGGGGATGAACCACACGTACATCTGCTTAATTCCTAAAGTAAAAAATGATAACATATTAAAAAACTTTCGTCCAATAAGCTTGTGCAATGTCATTTACAAGACAATCACCAAAATAATAGCAAATAGGATTAAGCCCTTCCTTAACCGTCTGATCAACATAGAACATGCTAGTTTTGTTAAAGGAAGAAGGACTAGTGACAATACTATTATAATCCAAGAAGTCCTAAGAAACTTCAATAGGTCAAAGGGAAAAGGAAAAATGATTCTGAAACTTGATTTAGAGAAGGCGTTCGATAAAGTTGAATGGTCCTACATCTATCGAACGCTAAAGTTTTATAGATTCCCTAAGAATATCACTAATCTTATTATGAATTGTGTCACCACTAGTTCATTCTCATTCCTTGTAAATGGAAACAAAATTGATAAATTTAAACCCACTAGGGGGATTCGGCAAGGAGACCCCCTATCCCCCTACATATTCATACTTATGTATGAATATGCTGTCAAATAACATCAACCACGAAGTTGATATTAGGAATTGGAATCCCCTCAAGTTTAACCCTAGGGCACCGTCTATATCTCACTTATTTTTTGCAAATGACATGACTTTAATGGGGGGAGCAAATCAAAAGACCCTCACAAGTATTAACAAGTGCCTAATTAATTTTTGTGGCCTTTCAGGCCTTAGTATAAACAGGACTAAGTCAAAAATAATTTTGTGTAAAAATTGCTCTAATGACACAAAGGAACTTGTAACCACCACCCTAGGAATTGTTACGGGTAATAATTTTGGGAACTACTTAGGATTTCCCATGTTCAATGACATACCTAGGCACAAGGACTATCTACCCTTACTTGATCGGAATAGAGGTAGACTGAATAATTGGAGTGCAAGATGGCTTAGTATGGCAGGAAGATGTACTCTCATAAAATTAACCCTAAGTACACTGCCAAACCACATAATGCAAACAAGTTTGCTCCCAAAAAAAACCATACAAGAAATTAATAAGATACAAAGAAGTTTCCTATGGGGTACAACTCAGGATAAGAAGAAAATTTACTTAATTGGATGGGATACAGTAACTAAGGAAGTTGCCAAAGGGGGTTTAGGCATAAAAAAGGCTAATCACAAAAACCAAGCCCTCTTGACTGGCCTTGCCTGGAGGATCCTCAACAATATTCACTCCTTATGGGCAAAGGTTCTAATTAGCATCTACGGGGCAAAAAAAAAGAACAATTGATTCATCGATCACTTGGAAAAGTCTACTGACCGGATGGAATATTTGTAGTAAAGGGATTAGATGGCCAGGCATAACCAATCTTGTTTAAACATTTGGGATACAAATCGAATCCCAAATTACAAAAACCTACGAAGTAGTATTGAAGGTCCATTAACTAAGGGAGAGGAGATGTTACAAATTAAGAACATTAGGGAGGATAAGCGATGGTGCTTGGGAAAAATTTATTTTGCCTTACCAAGCCCCATTAGAAATAGTATCAAAACAGTTCCTTGTAACAACAAAAACACAAATGACCAAAACAATTTATGCTGGAGCCTAAATTCCAATGCATTGTTTACAACATCCTCTTCATATCAAATAATTGATAACAACGCCCACAATGCTCATAATAATAGTTGGATATGGAAACTTCAATGCCCTAATAAGATAAAATTTTTGCTATGGAAGCTATACCACAGGCGACTACCCACTAGAAGTTATCTTGCAAGAATTGGGATTAACATAAACCCTTCGTGCCCCATATGCAAAAACAACAATGAATCTATATATCACATCTTCTGGGACTGCCCTATAGCCAAAAACCTATGGCAAAAAATGGGGATAATCACTACTAATAGTGCAATCTCCGATAATTGGATGAACTTCCTAATAAGCACACATCCAAAAATTACCCTAAAGTATCTACATTGGCATCAACTGCTACCCTTTATAATTTGGGAAATTTGGAGCAACAGGAACCATAACAACATTAACAATAAAAGCAACCCAATGAATATAGAAAAGATCATAGCTTACGCTAATGAGTATTTTTTCTTCACAAACAAAAGTCTAATAGTTGACAGGACTATTCAGGTACAAGTAAAATGGCAGCAGCCACCTATAGGGTGGTACAAGGCAAATATCGATGGGGCTTTTGAAAAAAATAACATGGAAAGAGGTATTGGTGGCGTTGCTCGTGATGAAAAGGGGAGGTGGTGTATGGGCATTTCAGTGAAGGTTAATACAACCTCACCCATGCAAACGGAACTCAAAGCCCTAAGCCACATCTTACAACTAATTATTAGGGAACAACTCTTTCCTGTTGAAGTGGAAACTGATGCCACGGAAATACTAAATATAATCCACAAAAATACCATTACTAATAATAAAGTATGCCATGAATGCAGGTTATTGGTGGAGGAAGCAACCAAGCAGGGGATGATATCATTCAAGCATAGCTTTAGACAAGGAAATAAAGTGGCACATGTTTTGGCTAATGCAGCTCTAAGGAAGAACCTTTTTGATAGGCTATATATTTTCCCCAAACCTCCCGACTTTGTTAAGGATATTTATGAGAAAGATATGGAGGGTTATGTTTATGTTAGATCTTGTAATAGTAGACAATGTGAAAACCTAGCTGCACTACGGAATAGTAGTTTCTAATGATGTATGTATGCAAAACTATTGTAGGGGGGAGACAACCCTCCCTATTTAACATATATATATAAGTATGCTTTTCTGTTTCAGAAAAAAAAAAGACATCACCTATGGAGCCCGGACCGGAGACTGGAAACTCGATTCGAACCTTGGAATAATATAATCATTTGTTCTTTATCAAAGAACAAACGAAAATGTTATTTCATGACTCGAATCCAATACTGGACTCAGAAAATTGGCAAACTCGAGCCAAATTGAATTTTCGGGTTCTGCCTTCTGAGGTTCGAGATTCGAGCAGACTTGGGAACATTCGAACGTTAAAACCCATAGATTCGTGATGAGTGAGGTCTGGGGATTATCAGGTATGAATTCGGGGCTGTTTGGACAAATTAGGGTTTTGGCCGGATTTTTTAAATCAAGATTCGAGAGTTTTGGTTAGGTTTTGGGCGAAACTAATGGTAGATATGAGAAGAGGAGGAAGGTAAGAGCCTAGGGTGTATTTTTGGGGTAATTTAGAGCACCGCCACTGGCGGAGGCGATTTCTGGCTGGCGGCGTTAGGGTGGAGGGCGACGGCGTTACAGGGAGGGGGTTGGTACGAGGAAGGTAAATAATGGCTTAGGGTTTGGTGTATATTTTGGACATTTTTATTTTAATTCGAGAATCAATCCTAGCCGTCGGATGAGGGAAGATCGATGGTCAAGATCAAACGAACGAGAAACGGCGACGTTTTGTTATTTTAGAGGGTTGGACCAGATCAGGGGTATGGCTGGGCCATTATGGGGTATTTTGTTTTCGGTTAATCACATTTGGCCCAATTTATCGAAGCCATTCTTCATTATTCCAATTATTTCTTCTTCTTCTTCTTCTTCTTCTTTTTTTTTTATTTCATTTATGTTTTTTTTAAATATTTTCTGACTTTATGAAAAATGCAAAAAATTAAAATAAAGACCTAATATATTTTCAAAGTAAAGCTACTTAATTCCTAAAAAATTTTAAAATATATTTCGTGACAAATTCAACAATTAACACTTGAAAATATAAAAGTGAACTGTTTTTGTTATTTTCTTCATATTTTGTTCTAAAAATAACTTAATCACTAATTAATCCTAAATATGAAATTAGATCCTAAAGGCAAATGTCAAGTGTATATTTTTATATTTTTTCATATGAATCAAAATGCACAAATAAAAATGTAAACAATTAACAAAAGAAATTCACAAAATTACAAAATAATGAATGAAGTCATTTTGTTCGAATTTTTGGGAGTAATTCATATAGGGCAAAAACCATGTGCTCACAGCTGCCCCTCTTTTCTCGGGAACACGCAGAGTTCTCGGGCAAAGATAAGTGAGCAGATACGAGCGATTTTTGCCCGTCCGAATACTCCGTGTGAAGCATTTTTTAAAACCGTCTGACCGAACCCTGCTTCAAAGGTTGCCTACATATCCTTGGTTAAAAAGGAATCAGGTAAGTGTAGTTCGGGAAGGTTTGGTAGCTGGGACTACCAGGAGATGTGATTTCATTGCTGTTGCTGCTGCTACTGCTCGCTGACCTCCTTATTACACCGTGTCAAAATAAAAAGGAAGCTAGCCTACGCTATGATCTATGAATTACAGAAAGGTCCTATCTATGTCTTCAAACTTGCTCTTGTATTGCTTTGATCTTGTACTCTTCCGATGGAATTCCTGCGTTGTTGCCTTGCATTGTGATCAGAGACGTTTTGCCATTCTTCCAAGTGATGCTTGACTGCATATATGCCTCTATTCTTCAGGCGGGCTCCTGATTGCTGAACTTGAAAAGTATTCCCTTGTTCTCCAGGTGTGCTTCTGATCGCTGGACTTTGAAAAGTATTCCCTTGATCTCCAGGTGGGCTCCTGATTGCTGAACTTGAAAAGTATTCCCTTATTCTCCAGGTGGGCTCCTGATTGCAGCAAAACAGACAAACAAAGAAAATTTTCCTGCCCCAGTTTGGTGGTTGGGCACATCATGTTATCCAATATCGAAAACTTGAAAGCTAAAATTTGAATTGTACTTCCCTTGTGTTCCAGGTGGGCGCCTGACTACTAAAACTTGAATTGTACTTCCCTTGTTTCCTAGGTGGGCACCTGACTGCAACAAAATAAACAAACAAAGAAAATTTTCTGCCCCAGTTTGGCGGCTGGGTACATCATGTTATCAAATATTAAAATTGAAAGCTAAAATTTAAATTGCACTTCCCTTGTTCTCCAGGTGGGCGCCAGATGGCTGAAACTTTGAAATGTATTCCCTTGTTCTCCAGGTGGGCGCCTGACTGCTGAACTTGAAATGTATTCCCTTGTTCTCCAGGTGGGCGCCTGACTGCTGAACTTGAAATGTATTCCCTTGTTCTCCAGGTGGGCGCCTGAAAGCTGAACTTGAAAAGTATTCCCTTTTTCTCCAGGTGGGCGCCTGACTGCTGAACTCGGAATGTATTCCCTTGTTCTCCAGGTGGGAGTTTGACTTCTGAACTTGAAATGTATTCCCTTGTTATCCAGGTGGGCGCCTGACTTCTACAAAATAGACAAAACAAAGAAACATTTTCTACCCCAGTTTGATGGCTGGGCGCATCATGTTGCCAAATATTATTGAAAAATTGAGAACGAAAATTTGGAATTGGACTTCCCTTATTCTCCAGGTGGGCGCCTGATTGCTGAAGCTTGAAATGTATTCCCTTGTTCTCTAGGTGGGTGCCTGATTGCAAAATGTCAAACAGAGAAAATTTCTTGCCCCTGTATCAACCAAAGAAAAATTTATCAATATAAAATGGTGGTTAGTTGGCATTCTTGCTGGGTATGTCCCTGCTACTGGGATTTACTCCGACTTGCTTCCCTAGACTTGCCCTGAACCTCCTCGATTTCCTAACCAAATTTCAACCCTCTGACCTTGATGACCTAAGTATTCTATCCCGTATGGTTGTTTTTGTGTTTCTGACCCCTCTATCTGAAACTTTGCTTCTTCCCCACAATTAGCTGATTAATCCACCGATGAAACTTCCAGTGACGCTTTATGTCCTACTTCATCTTTGATATATTCTGGCCCTGTTGTGCTTTGCAACCGGGAAATGGGTAGCTAGCTTTGACATTCCTCCCTTTTTTTTGAACAGAACTGACACTGAAACATCTTAAAGACAGACCTCGAAAGAATAAAATGCAATAACCTCAAGGGTTGAGGATAGAGAGAATCCAAAGACGGATGATTTGCAATGAAGGAAGACGAGAAGAAGACTTATCTGAGTAGAGCTGGTGCCATTGATCATGCCATGCATTTGGATTAGCCAGCCCAGTCTGTCCAACCAATCAACTTTCAATTGCCACATTTGCTGTTCTGGACTTCCATAACCTGATTTTCACCCAAAACTTGCCCATCTTGCAATGTCTTGAGCACCTTTCAACCATAGACTTGTCTCATCTGCCCATCTGAAAAACTCACCTTTGCCTTACGGTCCCCGTGAGGGTTTTCACCAATAAGACTCTCTCATTTTAGATTTCTCTCAGCTCACTTCTCCTTACGGTGCCCATGAGGGTTTTCACCAATAAGACTCTCTCATTCTTGATTTCTCTCAACTCACGTCGCCTCACGGTGCCCGTGAGGGTTTTCACCAATAGGACTCTCTCATTTTCATCATTTTTCATTTTTTTTCTTGTACCGGAGTTCTGCCCCTGACATGAATCACTTTTACTTGCTCGTATTGGCACTTCCTGAAGATTGATCAGAAGGTCTTTCTTTAGACCGAAATGTGGGCTTTTGGATAGGGCTAGGAAGAAGGGTATAAAGGCTCAAAACAATTCAACAGGGGGTCAAAATTACAACTTTCGGAATCATCTTTTTACAATGACCACAACTTGTGCCCCAGTTTCCTTCTTGGGGGACTTTTGGATTTTGTTTTGGTGTGACTGAACCTCAGAGAGGCTGCCTACATACCTTTCGGGATCAAGTCAAACGTAGTTCAGGTCATAGAATTGCTCCGTTGTTGCGATCTTCCCCTTTTCTTTTCTTTCTTTTCATTTCTTTTCTTCTCTTTTCTTTCCTTCATTTTCTTTTCTCTTCTTTTCATTTCATTCTTTTCTTAATTTTTCTTTTCTCTTATTCTTTTTTTTCTTCTTTTTTCTTTTCTCTTTTTCTTTTTTTTCTTCTTTTTTCTTTTCTCTTTTTCTTTCTTTTCTCTTCTCTTTTCCTCTCTTTTCTTTTCTTTTTCTTTTTCTTTTCTTTTGGACTATTCTTCTTGTTTCTCCACTGATCTTCCTTGCTTGTGCTTCCGCATTTTGTTATTGATTCCGAAAGAGGGGTACAAAAGAAAATAAAATAAGACTCAAAAGGGGTAACAAAGGATAAAGTGTTTGGATAGTAGAACAAAATACCTTTGTCATTTCAATCTCAAAATATGCCAAATACAATTAAGTACAATTAGACCAAGAAATCATACATAGTATCGCTTGACTGCATCAGAGTTTATAGCCTTTTCTACACATTTTCCTTCCATATCTATCAAATATAATGTGCCATTGGACAACATTCGAGTTACAACAAATGGCCCCTGCCAGTTGGGGGCGAACTTTCCTTTTGCTTCAGCCCAATGAGGTAGGATACGCCTCAACACCAATTGCCCTGCTTCAAACTTCCGCGGATGCACTTTCTTGTTATATGCTCTTGCCATTATCTGTTGGTACAACTGTCCGTGACACACTGCTGCCAATCTCTTTTCATCAATCAAACTCAATTGCTCCAAGCAGGCTTTGACCCATTCAACATCGTCAATTTTCTCCTCGGCAATAATCCGGAGGGATGGTATTTCGACCTCTGCGGGTATTACTGCCTCCGTTCCATACACAAGTGAATAAGGAGTCACCCCTACCGAAATGCGGATAGTAGTGTGATAACCTAATAATGAAAAAGGTAGCTTTTCATGCCATTGCCTGGACCCTTCAGCCATTTTTCGCAGTATTTTCTTGATGTTCTTGTTAGCTGATTCGACCGCTCCAATCGCCTTAGGATGATATGGGGTGGAATTGTGGTGCGTGATCCTTAACTGCTTACATGTTTCCGCCATCAGATGGCTGTTGAGGTTGGAACCATTGCCTGTGATGATTACCTTCGGGATTCCGAACCGACAAATGATATTCGAATGCACAAAATCTACCACTGCCTTCTTGGTCACCGATTTGAAAGTTTTTGCCTCAACCCATTTAGTGAAATAATCAATGGCTACCAGAATAGAACTGTGTCCATTTGATGCCGCTGGCTCGATCGGCCCAATGACATTCATTCCCCAAGCAACGAAAGGCCATGGTGTCGACATTGTGTGCAATTCGAATGATGGAGAATGAATCAAATATCCGTGTACCTGACATTGATGATACTTGCGCACGAAACTGATGCAATCCCGTTCCATAGTCAGCCAATAATAACCTGCTCGAAGAATCTTCTTTGCTAATACATATCCACTCATATGGGGTCCGCAAATGCCCGCATGCACCTCGGTCATGATAACTGTGGCCTGTTTAGCATCCATGCATCTCAATAAGCCGAGATCTGGAGTTCTTTTGTATAACACTCCTCCACTGAAGAAAAATCCACTTGTCAAGCGTCAAATTGCTCTCTTTTGATCCCCTGTGGCCTGTGCTGGATATACTCCCATCCTGAGGTATTCTTTGATATCATGGAACCACGGCTCACCATCGAGTTCTTCTTCCACCATGTTATAATAGGCATGCTGATCTCGGACCTGAATCTGCAACGGGTCCACATAAGCCTTATCTGGATGATGCAACATTGATGCCAAAGTGGCCAAAGTGTCGACAACTTCATTATGAATCCTTGGAATATGCCTGAAGTCTATAGACTGAAACCATTGACAAAGTTCATGCAAACACTGCCGGTACGATATGAGCTTTAAGTCTTGTGTCTCCCATTCTCCCTGAAACTGGTGCACCAGAAGATCCGAGTCACCCATGACCAAGATTTCCTAGACACCCATGTCTATAGCCAACCTCAAACCCAAGATACACGTTTCGTATTCAGCCATGTTATTGGTGCAATAGAAACGAAGTTGAGCCGTAACAGGGTAGTGTTGCCCTGTCTTAGAAATAAGTAGCGCTCCTATCCCGACGCCTTTGGTATTGGCAGCCCCATCAAAGAACAGTTTCCATCCTTGCTTCTCGACTTGTTCTAATTCCTCAATATGCATTGTCTCCTCATCAGGGAAATATGTCTTCAAAGGTTCATATTCAACATCAGCTGGGTTCTCGGCTAGATGATCAACTACCGTTTGTGCCTTCATTGCGGTCCGGGTCACATAAACAATATCAAATTCCATGAGCAAGATTTGCCACTTTGCTAGCCTCCCTATAGGCATGGGCTTCTGAAAAATGTACTTCAACGGGTCCAACCGAGAGATGAGATAGGTGGTATATGATGACAAGTAATGTTTCAACTTCTGCGCTACCCTGGTTAAGGCACAACACGTCCTCTCAAGCCGAGTGTACTTTACCTCATACGATGTGAACTTCTTGCTGAGGTAGTAAATCACCTGCTCTTTCTTTCCTGTGATGTCATACTGCCCCAGTAGACAACCAAAAGAGTTATCCAAAACTGTCAGATAAAGGATCAAGGGTCTTCCTGTCTCTGGCGGGACCAACACAGGTGGACTGGCCAAATAATCCTTAATTTTGTCAAATGTTGCCTGACATTCATCCGTCCATCTGACCGCAGCATCTTTCTTTGGCAGCTTAAAGATGGGCTCGCAAGTTGCTGTGAGCTGGGCAATGAACCTGCTGATATAATTCAACCTGCCAAGCAAACTCATCACCTCTTTCTTGCTCCTTAGCAGAGGTAGCTCCTGGATGGCTTTGATCTTGGATGGGTCTAGCTCGATACCACGTCGACTTACCACGAACCCCAACAACTTCCCAGACGGAACTCCAAATGTGCACTTCATTGGATTAAGTTTGAGGTTATACCTGCGGAGCCTCTGGAAAAACTTCCTCAAGTCCTTGACATGGTCGCATTGCTTCCTCGACTTTATGATCACGTCGTCTGCATAGACTTCAATTTCCCGATGTATCATGTCATGGAATATGGTGGTCATCGCCCTTATGTATGTTGCCACTGTGTTCTTTAACCCAAACGGCATGACCCTATAATAATACGTTCCCCAAGGCGTGATAAATGTCGTCTTTTCCGCATCCTCCTCATCCATCAAAATCTGGTGATAGCCCGCATAACAATCCACGAAGGAACCAATCTCATGTTTGGCACAATTGTCAATTAAAATGTGGATGCTTGGCAGTAGAAAGTTATCTTTTGGACTCCCCTTATTGAGATCACAGTAATCAACGCACACTCTGGTCTTTCCATCCTTCTTTGGCAAAGGCACAACATTAGCTAACCAGGTGGGATACCGGGTGACCCGGATGACCTTCGCATCAAACTGCTTGGTGACCTCTTCTTTCATTTTTACGCTGATGTCTGTTTAAAATTTCCTTAGCTTCTGCTTGACAGGAGGGCATGCTGGGTCGGTGGGCAATTTGTGGACCACCAAATCGGTGCTTAAACCCGGCATATCGTCATATGACCACGCAAAAACATCTTTGTACTCAAACAACGCTTGGACTATCTCTTCTCTGAGTGGAGGTTCCAAACGAACACTTATTTTTGTTTCCTGTACATTCTTCTGATCCCCTAAATTGATTGCCTGTGTGTCATTCAGATTAGGTTTGGATTTTTCTTCAAATTGGCTTAATTCTTTACTGATTTCTTCAAAGGCTTCCTCATCATCATATTCTACCTAGTCATCACACTCAATTTCTTGTATTATTAGTTCGGAGTTAGATTGGTAATCAAGACTATGCCGAAGACTCCTTATGCATGACATATCAGTGAAACCAGCATAAAAGGGACTGTACAAGAAAGAAAGAAAGACAAAATAAAGGCTATAAGGAATGAAAAAGGAAGGAAATTGCATTTCATTAAAATTGTAAGATAACAAGGTTTAACTCGTCCAAACGGATGGAACATAGCATCCAAATTACAACCTTGGAAATAACCCAGATTAAACTGAAAGGAAAATCAAAACTAACTACCAAGACTCCCTCCGGGTAGGAAGAGGAGTAGCTTCCCAATTATTAAGCTTTGCATGGGGCCCCACGAACTGCACATCTGCCTTGCTCGGACCTTCTCCTGCCTCCACCACATTCACCTCATCAAACAGATTCTAAAACCTCTCAATCAGCTCCTTGTCGGGTTTCACCGCCACAGAATTTGGCATTGTCGTTGCTAGGCGCCTCTTAGTACCAGGCCAGACAAAGGAACGAGAAAGGCGGGGAATGGATTTTGGAAGGGTCCATGCTCTTTTTTTCATCTTTTTAGCTCGCCTTATGTCAGCAGCCGTGGGCTTGAAGCCCAAACCAAAAGTATCCAGGTTTCCAGGAAGAGATACTGGCTGTGTGATGCCTTGCAAGGAAGCACCCAAGCCCTTTCCAGGTAAGAATCCATTCTTTATCATTTCCGAAGCTATCATAACAGATGCAGCAGCTACCCTGGGCACATGAATACACTCTCCTTCCGGGATCTTTGTAACTGATACTGTGTCCAAGACTTGGTAAACCCATGCACCTTTGTCATCCTCAGCTTCGTCGAACGGCATAATTGTATTACATGAACTATCTTCCCAATGCACCACAATTTCCTGCCGGTCCCATTCGAATTTGACCATCTGATGCAAGGTAGATGGCACTGCTTCTGCTGCATGAATCTAGGGTCAGCCCAATAAAAAGATTGTAAGAAACAGCCACATCGAGTACCGGGAACTCCATAGTAAATTCAACTAGTCCTATAGTCAGTTCCAACACGATATCCCCGACTATGTCCTTTCCTTCCCCATCAAATCCGCGTACGCAAATGCTATTCTTGTGGATTCGCTCACTGTCCACTTTTAACTTTTCTAGGGTGGATAAAGGGCAAATGTTTGCACTGGACCCATTGTCAATCAGCACCCGGGTGACCACCGAGTCTTCACATTTCACCGTGAGATAAAGCGCTCTATTTTGCTCAGTGCCCTCCAAAGGCAGCTCATCATCAGAAAAATTAACCATGTTGAACTCGACAATCTTATTTGCTATTTTCTCTAGATGATACACAGAGTTCTTATCAGGAACATGGGCTTCATTCAGAATCTTCATCAATGCCCGACGGTGCTCATCCGAATGGATCAATAAAGATAGCAATGAGATTTGTGCCGGAGTCTTTCTCAGCTGTTCTACAATGGAATAATCTTGTACCTTCATCTTTTTCAAGAATTCTTCTGCTTCTTCTTCAGTTACGGCCCTTTTTACTGGTGCTGGATTATCTTTGGCTGCTTTAGCTTTTCTCAGTTCCTCAGGGGCAAAGCATCTCCCTGAACGAGTAAGCCCATGGGTTTCACCGACTTCTTCATTAACTTCCTTCACTTTGTACGTCACAGTCATTCGGCCGTAGTTCCATGGGACGGCCTTTTCACTGACTATTGGTAACTGAGTCACTGGCTTGATAATAACCGGCTCTGTGTGAGCCCCTTTCAAGATCACAACGGGCTTGACTACTGCTCCCGGCACCACCACTTTGATTTGCTCTTGTTTTACTGCGTCGCTGCTCAAAGGCTCCTTCTTTATCACCACCACTGGTTCTCTAACTGTCTCTTCTACCTTGATAAATTTTCTCCCACTGATTGGTTTCTCATTTGACCTGTCCCTACTGGCCCTAATCATCATTACAATTTGTGAAGGCTTCTTATACTCTCCTTTTTGCACTAACTCAATCATATGAGTCTCATGATGGGTTGGCAATGGATTCTAAGTGATGTTAGGCATCTCTAGAGCCTGCACCTCAATTCGGTGGGTGTCAATGAGCTCATAGATGGCCGTTTACAAATGCCAGCATTTCTCCGTATCATGTCCCGGGGCACCCGAGCAATACTCGCATCTCACCGAGTGGTCCAGGTTCCTTGGGGGAGGATTTGGCACTTTGGATTCAATCGGACTTAACATGCCCAATTGTCTCAATCTGTGGTATAAGCTGGTTTAAGATTCTCCCAAATGTCACACCTTCCCTTTTTTCGAAGAATATAGCTTTTATCGGCTTTTACTACACCTCGGGAAGAGATATAGTAAAAAAGGAGTTTTTCCACTTTAAGGACAATCGAAATAGGATTCGTTTTATTAAAGGTTCAAATTCTCCAGTTGAGAGATTTACGGTGTCCCAAGTCACCGGTTTGAATCCCGAATCGAGAAAGGGTTTGACTCTGTTTAACAGTCGCGATCCAGAAATCCGGATAAGGAATTCTGTTAACCCGGGAGAAGGTTAGGCACTCCCGAATTCCGTGGTTCTAGCACGGTCGCTCAACTGTCATATTTGGCTAAAATATTTGATTTTAATA
>MU669599.1:13508-35822 GCA_026770625.1 Nicotiana glauca
TTTCATTTCGAAGCCAATCTTGAAGACACACTAGAGCTTGCACCAATTTAGGAGTTAATGAACTCCTAAATGAATCAAGAAGACGTCCTCCCGTACTAAACGCACATTCGGATGTCACACTTGAAACTGGAACAGCTAATACATCACCGAGTCATCTCCACAAGAATAGGAAATCTAGTTGAGTTCAATTTCCAGCAAAGAAGAACATTAAATTCTTTAGTGTCATCCTCAGTTTCTTCACCTAAATATTTATCTAACTATGTTCTAGTATCAACACCTCCACCCTCACTTTTATATTTTTTTATATCTTGCATGAGTGAAGGGATCCGAAAATAAGGTTGTGCCACTTTCATAAAGTCTCTAAAACCTTCTTTCTCAACAAAGCCAAAAGGAAGGTCATCAACTATTACCATGCGACATAACGCCTTCCAACATTCTTCTTGATCAAATTTCCAAGTAATAACAACTACGTCACCCTGACTATCCCCCAGAGAAGATTGAAAGCCTAAATTTGATCGTTTTTTATCAACAATAGCAGGGCGTTTAGGACATTTAAGCATATGAGAAAGAAGTGTCGATGTACCGTCTTTGGTCTTAAATAAATATTCAATAAAGCACTACTCACATTTTGCACTTGTACTCCCTTCAGAAGTACTAATTTCTGTAAAATGATCCCACACAACAGACCCTTTTCTCCTTTTTTTGGTTATATTTGACTCCATTGTTTGAGCTTGACTTATTGCATTAGAATTAGAAGCCCCACTTTCACCCATCATCACCTTATCACTTTATATGTTTTCAGCCATGATGGGTCACTGCAACAAGAAAAGAAAAGGAAAATAAGTTTTAATTTTAGTTGCTTATCATTCTCAGTGTACAGTATTCTTCCATATTACATTAGCAATCAAAAACGTCTTAAACTCAGTCATATGACAAGAGAATGTTCCATTAATTAAACAGTGATTCACTGTATAAAATTGTCAGAGCACTGCACAACGAGCAAAAACGTATGAATTGCAAGGTAAAAAAACACAGATACCTGAAAAGAGCGGAGATGCAGTGCACCCAAAAAAACGGAGATGTTAGGAATTCAGAATCCCAAAAAAATAAGTTAAAAAAGAAAAAGAGAATTTTCCAAATCGAATCTTAACCTTTCTTCCTCCTTTTCCCCTTTTGTTTGTTCCTTTTCTTTGTTACCTTAATAGTTAAGGAGATGCAGTGCACCCAACAAATATCAAATGTATCTTTTCTTTGATTTTAAATACATCAACAAGAAAAAAAACTTACCATCTGCTGACTACTGCTTTGGCTATGGCGAGAGGGAAAGGCGTTGGGGTACAGTTGGTGATGGACTGTTGGAAGTCGACGAGAGGCATTAGGTTTAGGCGTTAGGGTTTCTATCTTACACGTTAGAGAGTAGAGACAGAGTACTGGAACTCTATGGAAGGGTTTTCTATATTATATTTTATATATATATGTGTGTGTATATGTGTGTGTATGTATATGTATTTTAACGGGCTAGCGAATTATCCGTTAAGAAAATTGAATACTCCTCCCCCAAACTGATAAGCTGTTAATAAAAAAAATTCAATTCATTCTCCATCTGTTAAGTTGTTAACCCGATACCAATAAGCCATAAAGCTTTGGTTTTGTATCGATTTTCAGTTTCGGATCGGTTTTGAACAACCATAGAGGCCTTCTATTGCCTAGGAAGGGCGAGGTCGTCATTATGCATCCCTCCCTCAACCATCACCTTGCGGGATGCATTGATGCACTCGTGTTTATCTCCTCCAAGTGCGGGACCTCGGAACACACCTCGGGGCTCTCTCCAACATACCTTATGGCCATCTCTCAAAGAACAAAGTCATATTCCTCCAAGTCGATGGCTACTGGCTTTTCTCCTCCCGTATCCACGGCTCTTATCTTAAGAGGCATTAGACTACCATCAGCAAAAGAGATATCATCGTCCTTATCAATCAGTGAAAGGCGTTGAGGAGCATAAGTAGAGGACGGAACAGGGGCATATTCTTGGACTGCGCGACCGAAGAAGGGGTCCACACAGAAGCGAGAGTAATCACAATAGGGGTAGAAATAGAAATGGCATAAGCCTTCCTCCGAAAGGATGGCACCGGCTCCCAGCTCCTTCTAGAATACCCCCTACCTAAGAAAGAAATAAACATCGAAGTCATCAAAATGAGTCGGCATACAAAAAAAAATGGAGCGACCATGGGCAAATAAGGAATGTTACCTGTCAAAGGGAGAGCCGAGGGGGAGGATTGATCAATCCGGTAAGAAATGAGAGTGACTAGAGGGGAGGTTGAGTGTTGGCTACAAAGAAAGAAAAATTCCTTCGACTAACTCCAAGTAAGTAAAATAAAGCGAACAAAAAAATAAATGAACACCTACGTGTGTAATTCCAAGCCTCTGGAAATCCATCAGCATTAGCCACCACATCCTCGGTCCTAACATAGAAAATATTGAGCTATAATTGGCGACTGTCTTTATCATCCGTCTTCACCACCAAACATTTGCCTCCAGGATGGCAAAGATTTAGCATCGCCCCTATAAAATCTAGGGGCGAAGAGATGAACCAAATGTTGCAATGTCAGCTCGACCCCGGCCAGCTCGGCAAATTTGGTTATTATCTTAATAATTTTATAAACATACGGTGCAAGCTGAGCAGGGCAGATGCCATAGTAACGACAGAATTCCTCCACCAGCGAAAGGAGGGGGGACAAATAACCGATGAGGAAAGCAAAAGCGTATAAAGTGCGGCATCCGGGGTGATGAACATCCGGATATGAACGACCACCGTGATGCATTTTACGTATTGCATTTATTTATCTCGGTCCCGCATGCTGACCGGCTTTTGAACATCGAAAATTTTGAGAAAGAGAAAAGAGAGAAATAGCAGTGTAAAGAATTAATTGTTTAGTTTTAGAAAAAAAAACCGATGCCCAAATGCTATCAAAACTCTGCCGAAATTTCGACAAAAATGGAAATGGAAATGTTTTGTTTTACTAAAAGCAAAGGAAAAATATAAAAAAAAAGAGTCTTTATTTTTGGAAGTTGTCCGCAGAAAAAGAAAAAGAAAAAAGGGGGGGATCCTCATTTTGGAAAAATAGGTTTTATATTTATTTGTTGAAAATGGAAAAAAAGAGTCGTTATTTTGTCTTGTTTTCAAAAAAATTTATATATATAGAAAAGAAAAATAGTGGGTCTTGCCGTGAAAAATGAAAATGAACATAAAGAATATTGCTTTTGAATGAAGTCTTGTTATTTGCTTTTAAAAAAAAATGCCAAAAATAAAAATGAAAAAGAGTCTTATTTTTAATAGTTCGTTAACTTCCCCAGGTAATTTGTTGGGGTCGTACCTAAACTCAGGATTGCGAGGGATTATTTCCACCACTGATGGGAATGCTTCGTCATCAACAATGGCGGAAGCACCCTCCCCGTGATGGTGAAACATAACTGCTAAAGGAGGAATACAGCTCCCTTCACTAGCATTTAATAGTAAGTAAGACATAGTGCAAAGTAGTAAAGAAGAATAAGAAGCGGGAAATAATGGAGATGGAATAAGGAAGTAGAGTGAAGAGGGAAGTTCAGAGAAGAAAATGGAAAGAAAGATAAAACTCTGGAAGGTTAGGAGAAGCAAACTTTAAACTCAAGTCCAAAAACCTCAATTTATAGAGATTATGGAACTAAACCCGCAACGGCTCGTCATCATTGGCACCGAAATCGAAATAGGAGATCCAATCAAGGGTCACGCGTGAATCGATGCAATGCATCAAAAATATGTGTCATAATGACACTTGATGCCATTACGTCATTATGTTCCTTGGAGAGGATAACTCCAACAAATCGCCTGCGAAGCAAGAGGTATTTGAATTTTGTGACCCACAAATGGCCAAGTGCTCTGCTCGAAATGACGATTACGACTCTTGCAGCTTACTCGATAAGTTTGACCAAAAATGACAATTATCCACTTATTAAGTTCACCTGCGAAGACGACTCAGTAAGATGAGGGACAAACTGTATGGGTCAAAAATTATCCCTATTATGATTAAGTCATGTTAGCATTAATGAGGCATTCACAAGTTGCCATGTGTCACCAATGTGACTTTAATAGAGACCTGCCCAAGGTCGAAGTGGTTCAAGAAACAATGAAGGATGCGGTTAAAGAGTCATCAAGGATTAAGGTCGAGGAGTCATCAAAGATTAAGGTCGAGGTCGAACATCCTTTATAGAGTTATAACGGCTAGTTTCAAGATAGGACACTAAAGAGAATATTCTAGTGGATATTCTCTGCACTTGTACTATTAGAATTTCTAGGAACATGTTCCCTATAAATAGAAAGAGACAACAATGATTGGGGACATGAAATATTCATTTGTAAAAATCACGTTGACTTTATAGAGAGAATCTGGTCCTATTTCAAGCTTACAAAATAAACTTTTTACTAAGATTCTTGTCTAGCATTTTCACTTGATCCGAGAACAACCTAAGTGTTCAAAGGCTTATCAATCATTCATCACTGTCTGAGAGAATATCCATTGATTTCATCCCTTTTCGGTGACTCGCACAGTTTATTTATTTAAATGTCATTTATTGCTATTTATTACTATTTAATGACATATTTTATCTTCTGGATCATTGAACATTATTATTATTGCTTATATTCATTGCCACCCGGACAAATATACTAGTTATTTATCACAACACCGATAGCTTTGTCTTTAAGATATTGTTATTAGCTAAGATTAACTCTTCTTTATTTAAATCTAATTGATTGAAACAAGATCTATATTTTTTTATCAAACACTGTGCTTCATATATTAGATATCGTTAGAACGACGAATTCAAGGATGTGAAGAGGTCGATGAACCGGAGGACCAAAAAATTGGAGATATAATTATTTATGGTTCCAATTCAAGCAATGTCGAAAACTAAGAACCATGAACTTACAAAAATGATGCAAAGCATGATATACTCTTTCTTATTTTTTATAATTATTGCAAACTTTTAATTTGAAAGCTCAAAAATAAAAAAATAGAACTTGCAGCTTTAATTTAAAATATTATTATGCAATAAAATGAAAGACTTTGATATTTTATCCTTATATATTGGTCTAATTAAAAAATATATTAAAATACTTATTTTATAATTTAGAAGTTTGTAAACACTCAAGTATCAATCTCATTGAACAAGAAACAATAAACTACTAACGAAAGAAAATTGGCTCTGTTAGAACTGGATAGGCCCGAACTCGGACAACCCAATTAAACCCGAAAAATCCCTGCCCATTAAAAGCCTGGTCCCCCAGCCCGCACCCTTAACCATACCGAATATTTTTTCCACAGTCAGCTCTGTCACATCTCCTTTTTCACACTACACCCCATAAAGGGCATAATAGGGAGTTTTTTCAATTAAGGGACAATCGAAACGAGATTTATTAGTAAGAGATTCAAAGTCGCCACTTGTGAGATTTATGGTGTCCCAATTAACCGGTTTAAATCCCGAATCGAGGAAAAGAATGACTCTGTATAACAGTCTGCGATCCAGAGATCCAAGTAAGGAATTTTATTAACCCGAGAGAAGGTATTAGGCATTCTGGGGTTCCGTAGTTTTAGCACGGTCGCTAGATTGTTATTATTGACTTATTATCTGATTTTAATACGTGTTTAACCTATAATACAATTTTAAATTATTTACCGCTTTTAATTAATTTTAAGGAAGATTGAACGTTGTTTAAAACGTATCTTTGGATCGCGTCACATGAAATCCACCCGTAATCCGAAACACATTTTATTCAACGTTTTAGGATTTGGATTTGGGTCACATGAAATACACACCCGAATTTAAAAAGGTAATATTATTAAACACGTGCCTAAAGCAACTACGCATTATTAACCTTGCGGGAAAGCCATGGACATTTGCTAAATGGATTACCCGTATTTCTAGAGGTTTAATCACATTTAATTAAATGAGAGCCACGCAATTGTCATTTTTATTTGGCGAAGTTTACCCTCAGTAAATCTTAGCCGACAGGTTTCTATATAAGTTACGGGAGCCATAATTATTTCACGTTGTCTAGTATGACATGCCCTAATGACAATTGAACAAAAGCCACTAGACTTATATCTACTCAAACATTAACAAAAATTCTTCAACGGACCAGCCCAATGATAAATATTTGAACGAAAGTGGCTTAACAATTTGAATTAAATGTTATAGGCTCGGCATGAAGCCTGGTGACCTACATATGTGGCCGCTTCAGGTGATAATCCATTCTGACACTTGGACCTGGAAACAATGCCCAATGCCAAGTTTTCGAAACCAACTGATGGTTGACTGTGCAAATAAGCGAAGTGGGCCTAGCACAATTCTTAATCACGTTAGTGAAACTCCAGGACCAAGTCGTGCATCATCTGAATTTGAACTAGCACATTACAATTCTAAGGAAAACTAATCTAGATCTAATTGCAACCTCAAAGTTTTTTCACAACCTTTCAAACATTAAAGAACTTAAGTGAGTTTAAGTGCATGAACCTGAACACATTCAGTTTTTAGTCACACCCAACCAAACAATTTCACATTTAATATTGAAGGAATAGATCCTTCAGTTAGTACATACTTAATGTCTCAAACTAATACACAAATGGCATACATGTAAGATCAATCTGCTAATACAATTAACAACTATCCAAATCACGCCAAATCATGCAAGAGTCACATTTGTAGTCCTGAATATTAAACAGACGGAACTTCATGCTATACCAGTTAATATTTCTATTTTTAGGCTAATTAAACACAAATCATATGAAATGCCAAATATTTGCAGCTAAAAAATGTAAATAAATTTCAAGATATATGACCCTAGAGTATTGACTATGGATTTCAAAACTAAATATATGTGATTCTCAGCCAGACTTTCATAAAGACTTGCCCCCTGATGCAGCATCCAACATAAGCTCAAACAATTAAAGTTCAATGTTTGATTATCGATATAGAAGGCAAAGTACAATACTAATTCGTTCTCTCATACTATATTTCATAGGAATAGGGGGCCTTAATATAATTTAAACTTTAATTACAGAATATGAAACAATAAGGGAGGAGAAATTTAGCTTCAAATAACGGCTTCATTTAACAAACTTTGACTCTTTCATGCTCAACAATCAAACTTCAACCATGAGCCAAGGAAATACCTGGAAGAAGAAGGCAGTAGAAGCAGAAAGTAAGAACAGCAGGTTCACAACAGTAGTAGCAAAGACATGGATCAACAACAGTAGTGAACAAGTCCACATTTGATCCAAGACCCAGTAAAATCCAAATCAAACCAATGAAACAGTGATTTTATTTGCAGAAAACCCAACCAGATTCTAAAAAAAAAGAAGAAAATACCACTATTTCAAAACCCTCAAATGAACCAGCACCTGTTTCAGCCTAATCAGATATAAAGGGATCAATATCACAGTATTTTTTTGTGTTTTTGTTTTTCCTTCTATGATTTCTGATTTTTCAACTCTCTCAGATGGTTTCTATCCTCTTAATCTCTCTCTTCTATTCTTAGTGTGTTCATGTATATCTGAAAATGTTCTCCTCCTTTGCTCTGTCCCCATGTTTGGTTTTATAAGCATATTAGAAGAAGGAAAACCTTTTTCCAGAGCCAGGCTGCCCTGGCTTAAAATAAACCCTAGTGGCTGTCATTTCCACTTAGGACTGTCTAGGCATGGGGTCTTACATTTTATATTCTAAAGTTCTAGGATGTAGTGTATATCTACTGTACAACAGACTATCCATTCACTTTTCAGACAGTTGCTGCACTTGTTTAATGATTTCTACATTCTTTGGGGTCTTTTTTCCTTCTTTCAAGATTATTCTCTGAAACATTTGGTTGTATAACATGTTGTCCATTTCAATTTGGACAGTTGTTTTCTTATTTTTGAATCATTTCAACATCCTTTTAAGGTTTGAAGTGTTTATTTAACCCTAGGTCTTAGGCTTAGCTGAGTTAGGTTCCTACGACTAATTCTCATTCTTGTTCCTTAGTTTTCAAGGTTATTTGCTTATTCCACAATTAATTTCTCAAACTGTTAAACCAAATAGGTCAGAGTGAAGTCAATTCATCCAGAAAATAAAAGACATATTAAAGTATTTGAACATTCGAGCATGATTTACGCGGGTAAACTAAAACAGGATCAGTTCTAAGTCCTATAAATGCAAGTGACTCATCTAAATTTCAAAACTATACTGTGTCATTTTGAGTATTCAAACAGGAATTGATTTAAGCGTGTGAGTGAACCAAATCAATATACTAGTCAAATTACTCAAGATATGAATTAAGGCTAAGAAACATACAAACACTAAAGGAAATACAATTTGAAATTGGTTGTTAGGTAATGAGCCCTATTCATGTTTCGAGCTATACTAGCACACATGAACAGAAAAATAAAAATGAAAGAAGGAGGGACAGTTTATTACAACAAAGAGAAAACTAAGAACATTGGCTGACTTTAATTTTATTCGTGCAATGAACGAACAAAAGGTATAGAAACATGTAAGAAGACAAAAAGGTTACCCATTTGAAGTCTTGACAGATCTCCGACGGCTTGCCGGAATTTGGCCAGACTCCGATGGGCTTGAAAATGGATCAAACCCTCATGAATAGAGAGATATTAACTCATGTAGGTCTGAACCATTAATTATCTCTGAGTCGACTAATACTGATTTTCTAGGTTTATCAGTTCTTAGATTTGAAATTACTCTAAATTGGTTGTTTTCCCAGGGAAATAGGCTAGGGGATGTGATAGAGGAGATGATGGTGATTATCTGGTGTAATTTTTGGGGTTAATTAGAGGTTGCTCTGCCGGCGGAGGTGATTTTCGGTAACGGCTGATCTGTGGCGGAAGACGGTGGTGATTGGGGCTGGTCTTTAAGGGGGTTTGAGAGACGGTGAGTGATACAGGGGGCTGGGTGTTAGGAAAAGGTTTTATATTTGGGGTTGTGGGGGTTGGGGATCGTTGGATCAGTGAGATCTAACGGGCAGGATTCGAGGGGTGGAAAACGACGTCATTTCGTTTAATGATGGGGCGGACCGAGTTGGTATTTATTGGGCCTGGTCTGGGTGTGTGCTTTGACGGGTCAGGTGTGGGTTTGTTTGGATTTTGGGAAATTTGGCCCAATTCTTCCAATTCTTTCCCTTTTCTTTTATTTCCCAAAAATTCTAATAAAAAATATAAACCTAGATTAATTCTTGATCAAATTATCCTAAAACACTAATTAATTCTAAATTTCAATTATCACAAAGTAGCTACATACTAAATTTAAAAGAAAATTACACAATTTGACATTAAACACTTAAAAATGCAAAGTACGTTATTTTTGTTATTTTTCTTTATTTTGTAAAATAGCCACTTACTTAATTAATCCTAATTGTGAAATTAAATCCTAAATGCATATGTAATTTATTTTTGTATTTTCTTGTTAATTGCTCGAATAAACATGCGCACACGCATGCAAACAATTACTAAAAAATATCACGAAAAATTCACAAAATTACACCCAATAAAACAAATATTTTTATTTTGATTTTGTGGAAGTAATTCATGTGAGGCAAAAATCACGTGCTCACAGCTGCCCCTCTTTGCTCGTAAACACGAAGAGTCTTTGTGCAAAGACAAAGTGAGCGGATACGAGCGATTTTTGCCCGTTTGAACACTCCGCGTGAAGCATTTTTTTGAAAGATTTGACCGAACCTCTACTTCAAAGGTTTCCTACATATCCTTGGCTAAAAAGGAATCTTGTCAATGTAGTTCGGGAAGTTTTGATAGCTGGGACTACCATGAAGTTGTGGTCTCACTATTACTGTTGTTGTTGTTGCTACTGCTTACCGATCCCCTTATTACACCATGCTAAAAGAAAAATAAAGAAGCTAGATTAGGCTATGAATTACAAAAATTCTATGTTAGACCTTCAAACTTGATTTTGTGATTCTTGTTGCCTTGTTGTCTTGTATTCTCTTGGTGAAATCCATCGTTGTCGCTTCGCACCGACTTCTTGAGATGTTCTCCCTTTTCTTAGGGCGGGTACCTAATTGCCGATCATTTAACTGTCTTCTCTTGATCATTGTCTTCTTCCTCTGCTCTCCAGAAGGGCTCCTGACTTCTTGATCTTGAAAGGTACACCTCTGTTCTCCAGGCAGGCTTCTGACTTCAAAACTTAAAATGTACGCCTCTATTCTCCAGTCGGGCTCCTAACTTCAAAACCTTAAAATGTACACCTATGTTCTCCAGGCGGACTCCTGACTTCAAAACTTTAAAAGTTACACCTCTGTTCTCCGGGCGGGCTCCTGATTTCAACAACTTAAAAGTACACCTCTGTTCTCCAGGCTTGCTCCTGACTTCAACAACTCTAAAAGTATACCTTTGTTCTCCAGGCGGGCTCTTGACTTCAAAACTTTAAAATGTTACACCTTTGTTCTCCAGGCGGGCTCCTGACTTCAACAACTCTAAAAGGTACACCTCTGTTCTCCAGGCGGGCTCCTGACTTCAAAACTCTAAAAGTACACCTCTGTTCTCCAGGCGGGCTCCTGACTTCAAAACTCTAAAAATACACCTCTGTTCTCCAAGCGGGCTCCTGACTTCAAAAACTCTAAAATTACACCTCTGTTCTCCAGGCGGGCTCCTGACTTCGAAACTTTAAAATGTTACACCTCTGTTCTCCAGGCGGGCTCCTGACTTCAACAACTCTAAAAGGTACACCTCTATTCTCCAGGCGGGCTCCTGACTTCAAAACTCTAAAAGTACTCCTTTGTTCTCCAGGTGGGCTCCTAAATTCAACAACTTAAAAGTACACCTCTGTTCTCCAAGCGGGCTCCTGACTTCAAAACTTTAAAGGTACACCTCTATTCTCCAGGTGGGCTCCTGACTTCAACAACTTAAATAAAAAAAAAATTGCCCCAGTTTGGTGGCTGTTTGTTACTTGCTCCCTTTTCGCGGAAAATTTTCTCCGCTATCAACAACACTTCCTGCCCCTGTTTCAAACACAAAGAAATAATTGGTCAGTTTAGGGTGTGGTGATTGGATGGGATACTCCTGTTGGGGATGGTTTTCCTTTCTTTCCTTTCCATATTCAGTTTTGTTCGACTGCCTTGAACTCGGTCGAGAATTTCCGCCCCCTCTGACTACTCCTTAACAACAAATTCCCAACTGTTGCTTTTCATTTCTAGTCCTTCTTATCTGATCCCATTCCTTTCATGGAATCTTATACCATTCCATCATTTGGATTTCCAATGACGCCTTTCACATCTCATCATGTCATCGTCGGCCTGTCCTAGCCACACTTCGCTTCGCACCATGTTGGAAACTGGTAGTAAGCTTTGAAATTCCTTCTTATTTGTTATAATCAATTTATTATTGAAAAAGCCTTAGCCAAAAAGAAAAAGGATGCGATGATTTCAAAAGATAAAAATAAAAGAGAAGATCTCACTTTAGAAGACCGTTCGAGAAAAGAAAAAGGACTTATCTGAATGGGATAACTAATCCCAATGACCATGTCGTGCATTTCGGATTAATCAACTCAGTCTATTCATTTCAATCAACTTACAACCGTCTTGCTCTGTGCCTCAAGATTTCCATAACCCAACTCTTTGCTGAATCATCATCTTTGTTCTGCTTGATGCTTCGACGGATTTCTGCCACCCACCTTATCTCACATGCCCCTTTCGCTATTCCTCGCCGCCTCATGGTGCCCGTGAAGGTTTTCACCAGTAAGACTCTCTCATTTTTGGGTTTCTCTCATCTTTCAATGCCTTATATGCCCTACGAGAGTTTTTACCAATAAGACTCTCTCATTACTCTCATCTTTCGTCGCCTTGCGGTGCCCTTGTGGTTTTCACCAATAAGACTCTCTCATTTTCATTTCTTTGCTTAAACCGGAGTGTTGCCTCTGGTATGAATCATCTTTACTTGCTTGACTTGGAACCTCTTGAAGACTGATCGGGAGGCCTTTCTTTGGACATTAATATGGGTTCTTGGATATGGTTGGAAAGAAAATGGGTATCAAAAGCTCAACCAAATTCAATGGGTTAGAATTACAACCTTTGGAACCAAATTTCTTATTACAAACAAAACTTCTGCCCCAGTTTCTTGCTTGGGGATCTTTCAATTTTTATTTCCCTCTGACTGAGCCGTGAAGCTGCCTACGTATCCTTAAGAGGAATCAGGTCAAACGTAGTTCACTCAAATTCCTTGTTGTTACAGTTTTTCTTTTCACTTATTATTATATATTTTCCTTTCCTGTTTTTCTTTTCTTTATATTTTTCCTTTTTCTTTCTTCTTTCTCTTTTCCTTTCTTTTGGGTTATTGATTCCAAAAGAGGGGTACGAAATAAAATAAATAAGGCTCAAAAGGTGAACAAAAGGTAAAGTATTTAGATAGCAGAACAAATTACCTTCGTCATTTCAACCTTTGAGATAATGCCAAGTACAAGCAATCAGTGATTATACTAAAGAAATCATACACCATATCTCTTGACTGCATCAGAATTGATAGTCATATCTATGCATTTTCCTTCAATATCTGTTAAACATAAAGCGCCATTGGACAATACTCTGGTCACAATGAACGATCCTTGCCGGTTTGGGGCGAACTTGCCCTTTGCTTCAGCCTGATGTGGAAAGATCTGTTTCAACACTTGCTGCCCCACTTCAAACCTCCTGGGACGCACCTTCTTGTTATATGCTCTTGCCATCTTCTTTTGATACAATTGGCCATGACATACTGCTGCCAATCTTCTTTCATCGATTAAACTCAACTGCTCCAAACGGGTTTTGACCCATTCATCATCATCAATCTCAGCCTCGGCGACAATCCGAAGAGATGGGATTTCAACTTTCGCAGGAATCACTGTTTCAGTGCCATATACCAAAAGATAAGGAGTTTCACCTACTGAAGTACGAACAATAGTGCGATAACATAATAACGCAAATGGTAACTTCCCATGCCATTGCCTGGAGCTTTATACCATTTTCCTCAGTATTTTCTTTATGCTCTTATTGGCTGCCTCAACTACTCCATTCGCCTTAGGACGGTATGGGGTAGAATTGCGATGTGTAATCCTAAACTGCTGACATACTTCTTTCATCAAATTGTTGTTAAGATTAGCACCGTTATCTGTGATGATTACCTTTGGGATTCCAAATTGACAGATGATATTTGATATTTCAATGGATCCAACCGTGAGATAAGTAGTATATGACGGCAGATAATGTTTCAACTTTTGTGTTACACAAGTTATGGCGCATTACGTCCTCTCGGTGAGTGTACTTGACCCCATAAATAGTGAACTTCTTGTACTTATTGTTTTGGAGTTAGATTGATTTTTTTAGACTGAGTTGAGGGTTTCTCATGCATGCCATGTCATTAGAACCAGCGTAAGAAGAACTGTACAGAAGAAAAGAAGAAAACAAAAAGTAAAATTTATCAGGAATGAAGAAAAAGAAGAAACTACATTTCATTAAATATGAAAGATAACAAGGTTTGCACACTTAAAAAAAAAACTGAAAATAAAATTTGGATTACAACCCTAGAATAATCCACGCAAACTTAAAGGAAAATCAAAGCAGACTATCAAGACTCCTTCCTGGTTAGCCAAAAAGGAATATCTTTCCTATTACCACGCTTGGCATCTTAACCACTCAGCTTCGCATCAATATTTCCAAAATCATTACCAACTTTAACGTCATCAGTTTTAATCAGCACATTCTTAAGAGGATTCGCATGCTCCCTGCCAGTGTCATTGATCACGATTACCCCTTCGTGAATCATTCTTTCTATTTCCTTTTTCAAATAACTACAATTATTAATGTTATGCCCTTGGACATTAGAATGATATATGCATCGTACAGTAGGATCAAAGCCTCTTGCGTATGGGTCTGGAGTATAACCGAAGAGCGGCTCAATCAGGCCGGAATACTTTAGCTTTTCAAACAAACTTGCATAAGATTCTCCGAAAGCATTCTCCTTTTCCAGTATTCTTTTTATTTTGTACTCTGGCTTTGGTTGGAATCTTTTGTGGACAGGTGTTTGATACGCCTGATCAGACATTTGTGGCAGCAATGCAGACCTTTGCGGGCCTCGGGGATATGGGGCATATGGTGATGCAACATGGACATGATATTTGGGAAGTGATGTATGATTTAGGGGGTTTTGTGGAGAGAAGTAGTGGTCGAGAGAATTAAGAGGATATCCACGGGGTTGATATGGAGGCTGAGGGAGTTTAGCAAGGACGACCACTGGACTTTGTCATTGGTGGGGTTCTACAAGATCTTTTCTTTCCATGGGAAGATTATCCCGAGCAACTTGTTCACTCCATCTGAGCCAGAACTTCCTAAAACTTCCTTTAGGTTTCTTTTCTATCTGAGATGTGGAGGAGTGATCGGGGACGATGTTTGTGTTGTTTTGAAAATATCGCAAAAATCCCGATCCATGTCATCCCATGTATGCCATTTACTGACATTCTAACGATTATACCACTCCAAGGCTGCCCCAGTCAAGTTTTTACTGAAGTACGCCATTAGCAAATCGTCTTGCTCGCCAACATTCCTCATTTCCTTACAATATTCCCTCAGATGGACTACTGGATCTTTACCTTCTTCATTCAATTTGAACTTTGGTACTTTAAACTCTATGAGCAGGCGGACGTGGGGGAGTGTACATAACTCTTGGTGAGACATGCTACCTTGGTTTCCCGTCCCTTGTCCATTTTTTAAGGACTGTTCTATGTTCTTCAGCCTCTCAGAACTTGGAGGAAGAGTGATGGGGACACTGGGGTGATTGGGAGATGCCAAAGTTTGGGTAAAGATAACATCTGAGAAACCGGGTAGTGGCGGTATTGGTGTCTTCCCGACCATCCAAGCCTGATACATATATGTTATGTGTTGTCTTAACATCCTCACCTCATCAGCCAAACCTGTGTCCCGTTCAACCAACCATTTTGGGGTATTGATATCAACCACCCCTATTTTGTTGCTATCCGCCATCGACCTTTTGGGTTTTTATGTTGTATAGAGGAGTTACTATTTCTGGAACCACAACCAACCACCTTTCTGATTGATGTGACAAAATGAAACTATCACGTTAGTGTTAGGGCATTTAACAGATAGGAAAACATACATTAAAGATGCAATGCACCTAAGCAGTTAACCATTTCTATCATGCATTTGCTTCAGTTGCGTGCGTCATTCTGGCTTCTCTTAATTGTGCCTCTTCTTTTAACGTCTCTCGAACTTTCCTTTATTTTATTTATTTTCATTTTCCCCTTATTTTCTTTTCTTCTTTTTAGTGGTGGTTGAATCTTATGTGGATTGCCTACGTATCATGTCCCCGCATGAATCAGACCGTGCGTAGTTCTGGCCGATGTAAAAATACGTAGCCAAATATTTTCAAAAAAAAAACTGCTCTTATTATAACACTTGGAAGAAGTTACAAACTTTGAAAGGACAACAAAGCCAACTTGAAAAAAAACCGACTTACAAACTTTAATATGAAAATACAGACTCAAAACAAAGATTAAGAATACATTAATGCCTTAGAATTTCTTGGGCCCGCGAGGCATCATTCGGCCTTGCCGCGGGCCTTTGTGCGAGATCCCTTTGGATCCTATCCAAATCGCCCATTATTTGCCAGACGAATGTCATCACTGCCGCAAAAAAGGTGGTACGGGTCATGTTCTCGCACGCTCGACATTTTGCAATAATGTAATGTGCGATGTTTGCGACCTCTTCTCTAATCCTGTTCTTTTCCTGCAGCAGTCGTCCTATCTGTTGATCCCGAGTTTCCAGCACTTGAGAATTATGAAGGAGTTGATCTTGAAACTTATGCATTTGTTCTTCCATCCGCGCCATCAGTTCGTAACAGTGTTTCCTATCTGCTCTGGAATCTCTAGCTTGCCTGAATATCCTATCTTCGAGAGTGTCTATTGTTCTTCTCAGGACAGTGACGCTCCCCTCATAAACCATCTTCATCTGCTGCATATGAAGTGCCCGTTCTTTTGCGCCCTTTGTCCATCTGGCCCGGACCGTTGCCAAGCTAGCTTCAGATCTTTCCAAGTCTTCTTGGTATTCATGGGTTTTCCCTTTTAATTCGTTTATGAGTTTTTGGTCAGCCCGACTTCTCTCTGGCTTTCTGACAGCTACTCTCATTTTTTGGATCTGAGCCTTAAGGGCCTCATTTTCTTGGATTAGCTTCTTCTCATCTGCAACGACTTGAACAACCTTTTCAAATTGCAAATCCATGGCTTGTTTCTCTAGTTTGCCTATTGTAGCCCTGTATTTGCGTTCTTTAGCCAACCAATCCCATTGTTCCTGTGATAATTTGATAAAATCTTGGATATGGGGCCTCTTGGCTGGCCTCTCGAACTCAATGTCTCTTTTATACCAAGCAAGGTATCCCGGTGACACTTCACCTTTGGCTCGATCCCGTACACAAGTATTTGCTGTTACGATTTGACATTCGTTCCAAATTTTGCGAACTGTTGCTTCAGGGAACTGGCCATCCGGTCCAATCTCAACTACCCAGATACTAAGATCTGCGTCTTTTGGCACTATCTGGCACGTTCCGAGCTGTCTCAAAACCCGATACGGGGCATAAGGCTGGATGCTCCTAAGACCCATCAGAAGGAAGTGAGGCCCCGTTGCTGGCATGTATATGATCTCGTCTACAGGCAACCATCCCAGCGTCCATTCTACTTGGCTAGAAGTGAGGGACCGAAAGAAAGATATCCATCGTGCGAACCCTTCAGCAGGCTGATCCCTTTAATCCTTGTATAAAATTCCTCTATACAAGTTTTCTCTGTTGACCCATAGCTTATGAATTGGGGACGGTGGAACAGGTGTTCGGTCATCCACATTTGCAACAACAGATTGCACCCTTCAAAGAAATCTCCCCTGGCTCTGCAGATTGTGAGAGCACGAAAAATCTCAACTACTATTATAGGCGCGAGTGTGCTCTTGGCGTGGGTGAGCAAAGTGCTGACAACCCCTGCTATCTTTATGTCGATATTCCCGTCTTTCCTCGGGAACACCAGGAGTCCCAGGAAAGCCACCATAAAAGCGAAACGCCTATGCTCTTCCATTTAAGGAGATTTCCTTTGCTGCAGATTTTATTCTCCGGCTTGTTGAACCCTCCTATACGACCATATCTGTTGTATATGAATGATAAAGTACAAAACCCAGTTGCCAAGTCCGGGTCGTGTACCCCTCTGCTTATCTTTAGCGAGTCTAAGAATCTGTGCACGGCTATGGTTCTCGGAGCAACCAAATACTTGTTTCTTAAAGGAAGCTCAGCATTCCCAATGTACCCGGTTATTTCTTCTAAGGTCGGGGTGAGTTCAAAATCTGAAAAGTGGAACACATTGTGTGCAGGGTCCCAGCATGTGACCAATGCCCTTATGATGTCTCCCCTGGGTATAATCTCTAACAGTCCGGGAAGGCCCCCCAAATATTTCTTTACCTCGTCCTGCCCTTCTCCACCTAAATCATTCCACCACAGCCGCAACTCCAAAGGGATCTTGATTATGAAATAGAAAGGTTCATTTTGGACTATACTCATCCTGCACATTTGTTGAGGTGATTAAGTGAAATAGTCCTGATTTTATTCTATGTGACTCAAAAATAAAAATTGACCCCCTTTTTCCATATTTTTAATTCGAAAGCCCAGTTTTGCAGATACGGCCTTTCAGCATTTCCGAAGGAAGATTTTAAGGTTGTACCCGCTAGCTGGTTAAAAATTGAAAAAGACCAAAGGTGGCTGTTTATGCAAAATCAGCCTTCCGGCGTCCCTTTCGGGAACATTCGGCTATTTTGACAACAATGGTGTCACATAACTTATTTAGGACAACATTAAAGCTTTTTTTAATTATTTTTTAGGCTATTTTTTTGCAAAAAGGGAAGTTGGACCCGATGGGGGTTGCCTACGTATCTCACATCCGATGAGAATCAAACTGACGTAGTTCGGGTCCAAAGCAAACTACTTTTTGAAAACAAGACCCTTTTTTTTCCTTTTTCATTGTCAAATGAAACAAACTTTGTTTGAAAACAAAAACTCTTTTTTTTCATTTTCATTGGCAAAGAAAACAAACTATTTTTTGAAAACAAAAACAATTTTTCCTTTTTTTTTCAAAAATTCGGTAGAGTTTCGACACTATTTGGACATTGGATTTTTTTTAACAGGCGATTAACTCTCTTTGATCCTCAAACTGCTGTTTTTTTTAAATATTCAAAAGACGGTCAGCATGCAAGTCCGAATCAAATAAATGCACAAGCAGTATGTAAGATGCATCAGGATGGTCTGTTTTCAATTTTGGGTACACCTGTCCTAGGCAGACCCAACCCTTGTGTTGAGCCTCCAAAGTTAAATGCACATGATGCAAACAAACATTCCTACTAGGTATCCGGCATGAGGCTCAGTTATTCTAGGTTTAAGACCTGGGTATTTGTTTTAGACTGTGTACTCGAGCGGACAACTCGAGTCGAGGAGGGGGCTACGTACCGGGGACCCGCAAGATCGTCCGGCTTAGTAACTTGTCTGAGCCTCTTTCTTATTTAAAGGTATGACACTAACAGAATAGGGAGTCTCGACCAGCGAGCACATCCCCGAAGATAAGAAGATAATGGTTTCGTAACAGTTTATATATACAATTCACATAATATGAATGCGGTAAAAAGCAACATTTTCACATTAGTTCAAAACATGAAATAAAATAAAATAATATACAAGCCAAATACAACAAATATTTGAAGCTCGAATTCTTGAACCCTGAACCGAAGTTCTAGGTTTTTATCCCCAGCAGAGTCGCTAGAGCTGTCACACCTCCTTTTTCACACTACACCCTGTAAAGGGTATAATAGGGAGTTTTTCCAATTAAGGGACAATCGAAACGGTATTTATTAGTAAGAGATTCAGAGTCGCCACTTGGGAGATTTATGGTGTCTCAAGTCACCGGTTTAAATCCCGAATCGAGGAAAAGAATGACTCTGTATTACAGTCTGCGATCCAGAGATCCGAGTAAGGAATTCTATTAACCCGAGAGAAGGTGTTACGCATTCTCGGGTTCCGTGGTTCTAGCACGGTCGCTCGATTGTTATTATTGACTTATTATCTGATTTTAATACATGTTTAACCTATGATGCAATTTTAAATTATTTACTGCTTTTAATTAATTTTAAGGAAGATTGAACGTTGTTTAAAACGTGTCGTTGGATCGCGTCACATGAAATGCACCTGTAATCCGAAATACATTTTATTCAACATTTTAGGATTTGTATTTGGGTCACATGAAATGCACACCCGAATTTAATAAGGTAATATTATTAAACACGCGCCTAAAGCAACTACGTATTATTAACCTTGCAGGAAAGCCGTGGACATTTGCTAAATGGCTTACCCGAATTTCTAGAGGTTTAATCACATTTAATTAAATGAGAGCCACGCAATTGTCATTTTTATTTGGCGAAGTTTACCCTTAGTTATTCTTAGTCGACAGGTTTCTATATTAAGTTACGGGAGCTATAATTATTTCGCGTTGTCTAGTATGACATGCCCTAATGACAATTGAACAAAAGCCACTAGACTTATATCTACTTAAACATTAACAAAAATTCTTTAACGGACCAGCCCAATGATAAATATTTGAACGAAAGTGGCTTAACAATTCGAATTAAATGCTATAGGCTCAGCATGAGGCCTGGTGACCTACACATGTGGCCGCTTTAGGTGATAATCCATTCCACACTTGGACCTGGAAACAATGCCCAATGCCAAGTTTTCGAAACCAACTGATGGTTGACTGTGCAAATAAGCAAACTGGGCCTAGCACAATTCTTAATCACGTTAGTGAAACTCCAGGACCAAGTCGTGCATCATCTGAATTTGAACTAGCACATTACAATTATAAGGAAAACTAACCTAGATCTAATTGCAACCTCAGATTCCATTCACAACCTTTCAAACATTAAAGAACTTAAGCGAGTTTAAGTGCATGAACCTGAACACATTCAGTTTTTAGTCACACCCAACCAAACAATTTCACAGTTAGTATTGAAGGAATAGATCCTTCAGTTAGTCTCAAACTAATACACAAATGGCATACATGTAAGATCGGTATGCTAATACAATTAACAACTATCCAAATCACGCCAAAATCATGCAAGAGTCACATTTGCAGTCCTGAATATTAAACAGGCAGAACTTCATGCTATACTAGTTAATATTTCTATTTTTAGGCTAATTAAACACAAATCATATGAAATGCCAAATATTTGCAGCTAAAAAATGTAAACAAATTTCAAGATATATGATCCTAGAGTATTGACTATGGATTTCAAAACCAAATTTATGTGATTCTCAGCCAGACCTTCATAAAGACTGGCACCCTGATACAGCATCCAACATAAACTCAAATAATTAAAGTTCAATGTTTGATTATAGATACAGAAGGCAAAGTACAACACTAAGTCATTCTCTCATACTATATTTCATAGGAATAGGGGGCCTTAATTAACATTTATAATTTAAACTTTAATTACAGAATATGAAACAGTAAGGGAGGAGAAATTCAGCTTCAAATAACGGCTTCATTTAACAAACTTTGGCTCTTTCATGCTCAACAATCAAACTTCAACCATGAGCCAAGGAAATACCTGGAAGAAGAAGGCAGTAGAAGCAGAAAGTAAGAACAGCAGGTTCACAACAGCAGTAGCAAAGACATGGATCAACAACAGTAGTGGACAAGTCCACATTTGATCCAAGACCCAGTAAAATCCAAATCAAACCAATGAAACAGTGATTTTATTTGCAGAAAACCCAACCAGATTCTAAAAAAAAGAAGAAAATACCACTATTTCAAAACCCTCAAATGAACCAGCACCTGTTTCAGCCTAATCAGATATAAAGGGATCAATATCACAGTATTTTTTTTTGTGTTTTTGTTTTTCCTTCTATGATTTCTGATTTTTCAACTCTCTCAGATGGTTTCTATCCTCTTAATCTCTCTCTTCTATTCTTAGTGTGTTCATGTATATCTGAAAATGTTCTCCTCCTTTGCTCTGTCCCCATGTTTGGTTTTATAAGCATATTATAATAAGGAAAACCTTTTTCCAGAGCCAGGTTGCCCTGGCTTAAAATAAACCCTAGTGGCTGTCATTTCCACTTAGGACTATCTGTCGGGTCTTACATTTTATATTCTAACGTTCTAGTATGTAGTGTATATCTACTATACAGCAGACTGTCCATTCATTTTTCAGACAGTTGCTGCACTTGTTTAAGGATTTCTACATTCTTTGGGGTCGTTTTCCCTTCTTTTAAGATTATTCTCTGAAACACTTGGTTGTATAACATGCTGTCCATTTCAATTTGGACAGATGTTCTCTTATTTTAGAATCATTTTAACATCCTTTTAAGGTTTGAAGTGTTTATTTAACCCTAGGTCTTAGGCTTAGCTGAGTTAGGTTCCTAGGATTAATTCTCATTCTTGTTCCTTAGTTTTCAAGGTTATTTGTTGATTCCACAATTAATTCCTCAAACTGTTAAACCAAATAGGTCAGAGTGAAGTCAATTCATCCAGAAAATAGAAGACAGATTAAAGGATTTGAACATTCGAGCATGATTTGCGAGAGTAAACTAAAACAGGATCAGTTATAAGTCCTATTAATGCAGGTGACTCATCTAAATTCCAAAACTATACTATGTCATTGTCACGACCCGGATTTCCTACCATCGGGATCGTGATGGCGCCTACTCGTAGTAGCTAGGCAAGCCAACTTATTTACCTTTTCATCATTAAACATTTATCTTAACAGTCTAAAGTATCAATATAAAACATTAATTCAAATGAGAACAATAGCGAAAGTCTGTCTGATAAATATGAATCCAAATGCGGAACAGTCATTAAAACCACTACCCAAGATTTGGTGTCACATTACTCACGAACTACTAAAGATGTACTAAAAACAATGGTCTGAAAGAAATATATAAGTTGTATGTCTCGAAAATAATGAGGTGACAGTCTAATAAGAAAACATAGAGAAGAGACGACGGGCCTGTGGACGCTTGCAAGGCTACCTCAGTCTTGTGAAAATAGAAACCTGCTCTCGTACTAATGCTGTTATTGCTGCTTCTGCTCCTCAAAACCTGGACCTGTGTAAAAATGCACAGAAGTGTAGCATCAGCACAACCGACCCCATGTGCTGGTAAGTGTCTAGCCTAACCCCGGCGAAGTAGTGACGAGGCTAGACTGGACACCACATAAACCTGT
>MU669599.1:50035-75613 GCA_026770625.1 Nicotiana glauca
CCCCCCCACTCCCACAACCACCCCCCTCTTCTTTTGGCTATTGGAAAGGAAAAGAACAGACACTTCAATCTTCCCCAAATTTATTGATCTTCTCTATTTCTTTGGGTTGTCCTAAAAATATGTCCAATTTTTGGAAATCATATTCTTTTTCTCGATATATTATAATACCTTTTCAGTATATAAATCCGAAAGAAGTGACATGTAACTTACTTTCATACTGATAGAAGTTCACATTCGCCGAAACATTAAATGTGAGGACATCAAATCAAGTCTAAAGGCTGGTAGAATGTACTATATTCTCACATTGCAGATAGAATCTGCAAAGCAGCTATAATGCCGCTTTACATGTGACTCTTTGTTTGAAGATAATGCTGAGAATGGAATGCTGCATATATTACTGTTACATCCTGTTTGCTTACTTGTTGCTGTAAGCTGATCAAATGTAATTAAATGGTGGTTGTTTATTTTTCAATATCCAGCTGTTGATTTCTTCAACCAGGTGAATCTTCTTTATGGCACCCTCACTGAGTTCTGTACGCCAGAAAACTGCCCTACAATGACTGCAGGCCCCAAGTATGTTTCATAAATAATCTGCTTGAGCTTACTTACATTATATACATTATTTGAGATGCAATTTAGTCTTTCCTCGGGGATGAAAGATTTTCTGCAATTGTCCCTGGTTAAGCTGAGTTGATTCTTTCAAACTGTTTTGACGATTAGGAAAAATATAATCAAGAAAAGACCCCCCTAAAGAAGAATATTAAGAGTTCATGATATCAATTCATTAATTGCCATTTATTGGGTTTCTTCTTTATTTACCTGAGCTTATCTCAAAGGATTAGAATTATATCAGTCTTTGTCTGCTTGGTATTTGTAGTTCCAGGAAATAGCTTGAATGTTACAATGGAGCAGAGTTTACCATGGAACTAATACCAGGAATAGCTAAGTGATTGTTAATGTGTTTCAGGTATGAGTATAGGTGGGCTGATGGTGTACAGATTAAGAAGCCTATTGAAGTTTCAGCCCCAAAATATGTTGAATATTTGATGGATTGGATTGAAACTCAATTGGATGATGAATCTATATTTCCTCAAAGGCTTGGTAAGTGCTTATTACCGCTTCCTGACTAACATTTCCTGTCATTTGGAGATGTAAACAATACTCCTCTATCCCAACTTATATGATCGACTTTTTATTTTGGGACGTCTAAATTGCTTCACACTCTTCACTGTCCTAAGAATTCTGCTTATGACCTTAAGCTTGAAATTTCCTATTTCTTTTTAAGATTTGTTTGACATTGTATTATGTTCCCTAGAACTATCCTACAACTACTGCTAATATGTAAGTCATGTTAGCTTCTTATCTCCATAAAATGGAGGGAGGAAGCAATATTGAGCTAGCTGAAAACTTTCCCCTTGTGCACCAAGAGGGGTGAAGGGCGAATGTGCAAGAGTAGGTGGCTTGGCGTGGGATGGGTATTCCTAGCTAACTGATATCAATTGCTTTCTTAATTCAGACAATACTATGTTACCTTTCTCATTGTTGACTGGGCTATGTTTTTGTAGGTGCACCTTTTCCTCCGAACTTCAAGGATGTTGTCAAGACAATATTCAAACGCCTCTTTCGTGTATATGCACATATTTATCACTCTCATTTTCAGAAGATAGTGAGCCTTAAGGAGGAAGCCCATTTGAATACGTGCTTCAAGCATTTCATACTCTTCACTCATGTGAGTTATTAAATTGTAGAACTTGAATACATTTTTTTTATTGTTTGTGCATGTTATTAGTTTTCTTTCTTCCGAAGCTTTAGACATGGTCATTGCATAGGTCTACCAAATTTACGTCATATTACCTTTTTTCCTCCAGTAGTTTCAGTTTCTCAAATATTCAGTTTCCAGAGTCTTAGCTCTCTCTTTTCCCCCTCTCTATTTTGGTCTTCTTTGAATGACACACACAGGCACAGGCACATTCTCTCTGCTTAACTTCTATTTGAAGTTTCTGTAATCCGATGTCAACCTAATTTCGACTCAACTGAGATTTGAGATGTACTTCTTAGACATCTCATGGAATATCTGCTTTTTGTAAAAGGGCTAAAATCTCAATCGGATAATGCATTTCTGAACTGAAGTTCCCATTCAGCAACTGAAAAGCAAACCCTCTCGCTCTCCCTCTAAGCCTAAAGATGGATCATTTAGCGAATTATTTACTCCTTAAATATCTAATATTGGATTTTGTCGATTGCTGCTCTATCTGGCTTTTATCCGTGTTAAATTTTTTTACCATCTTTTCTTTGGTTGGAGGAGTATAATAACCATTTTATAGTATCGACTGTTGTTTTTCCTGAAGCAATAACCATTTTATAGTGTCAACTGTTGTTTTTCCTGAAGCTCCCTGCCTATTTCACTTCCTCTTGACAACCTCCTTCACATCTTCCAACTTATGCTCAATCCCTTCTAATTAAATACCAATAACTCCCAAATTGCTAATTCCTCCCAACCTTTATCGAAATCTATCTGATGCAATGAAGAGAGAAGACTCCGCAATTTCATGTCTGTTTCTTACTTTGCAATTATATCTATTACTCACATATCTGGATCCAGGGAGTAACATAGGATATGCAAATAATTAAACCGTACCACCAAAAAGGAAAAAATAGAAGAGATAGTCTAAGTGATTAATTTGAATGAACTAATACACAATGGAGAATAATGGCATCTATTGGAAACAAAGATCACCAAGTTAGCCAAAATGGGACAATGAAATTACTGCAGTTATTTTTATTTGCTAAGGAAGTGGTGCGAGTTGCTATAAAAACATTGATTATGTCAAGAACGTCAGTATGCAGCAAAATTTGTTCTTTAGGTTTCTTATAATTCCTTATCTTAGAGACTGATTATGAACCCGTTTGGATGGGCTTGTTTTAAGTGACTTTTAAACCAAAATAGCTTTTAAGCCATAAGTTAGGAATTCTAACTTTTGGCTTTTGGCTTTTGGCTTGTTTTTGTCATTTTAGCTTAAAAACAAGTGCTTAAAAGCACTTTTTTACTTTATTCAAACACTACAAAATGACTGAAAAGCTATTTTAGCTTTAAAGCACTTAAAACAAGCCAATCCAAACGGGCTCTATGTTAATGCTTATATATAATTGATGTTTATTCTGCAGGAGTTCGGACTGATTGACAAAAAGGAGCTGGCTCCACTCCAAGAGCTCATAGAATCTATCATTGTTCCTTATTGAGCACATCCTCTTTCAGTTTGCTTTTTAACCTGTTTTAATAGGAATACTAATTAGTATAATGCGATAAAAAAATGTATTTTAGCCTTCTAAGTATGTAGCCTAAGTTGACATTTTAACATTATTGATGTTGTGCACGCATTGTACCTTTAGTTTTTCTTCATGCTTTTAATGTTAGGCTGATTAAATGAAAGAGCAACCAAATTGCAGGGGGGAAGAGTTAAAAAACTTTATATGGTTGTAATAATTATTTAATGCTTTTCAAGTAGTACCTCTTTTGGACTCAACGGATAGTACATTAAACTATTGTTAGGTTTTAAATGTGGGGCGTGAGGCGGTATGTTTACCTACTATGAGGCAAGGCAGATGTAAAAATAGTGTGGTCTAGTCAGTTTTTGGACTGATCATTCAAAAATAGTCAGTGTTTACTAAATCAATGAAAAATAGCCACTATTATGCTGCAACAGAGATCGGTCCAGCACAATATACTGGAGTTCGGTGCACATGTGTATGAACTTCCAGCATATTATGCTGGAACTCCAATATACGGAAAGTTCCAGCATAATATACTAAAGATTCGAGCACTTGTGTATGAACTTCCAGCATATTATACTGGACCGGTATACTTTGTTGGAACTCCATTATATTATGCTGGAGTTCTAGTGTACTTATGCTGGAACTCCATCATATTATGTTGGAGTTCCAGCATACTTATCTTGGAACTCCAGTATAATATGCTGGAATTCAAATATACTTATGCTGGAACTCCAGCATAATATACTGGCGTATTTTCCGGGTTTTGAATAGTGTTTTCGCTCAGATTTATCTTTACATGAAAAGTGGTTAAATTTCGATTACTTTTGAAATTGGGCTATTTTTAAACAACCACTTATAAATCTGGCTATTTTTTAATTTCTCCCGAGACATATGCCTCAAGGCATGTGGCATAAGCCCATGGATTTTTAAATTTTTTAATTTATAAATTAATAAAATAACATAATTACATTAAAATATATATGAAGTATATTAAAAGTTTAAGAAAATTACAAGTGATAAAAAAGCTCATAGAAAATAAAATATCTAACATGTTTTATCGGCATAAACAATCAATAATATTAATGTTACTATGAAATACAAATCAATTATAACGTTTTAACTTTTAAATAATAAGAAAATCATTATTTTGTTAACAAAAATTATTAAACTAAACATTTTACCTTCCTAAAAGTAAATAATTAATAAACTTCACCAGTGCTATAATTTAAAATATTATTCCTTTATGAGTAAACACAAAAGTTTGATAATTTTGATAGACGTAGAACTGAGGTATGAAGGCCAATAGCAAGTGAAGATATAAATTTTGGCTATCTATTTTAGAGGAATGTTCAGATTATATTTATATTCACGTTGTTCTCAATTAGTAAATATGCAATATTATGACTCGCTATTTGAGTTACTCTCAATCTTTATATTCCTATAGGTGAATAAAACTTTAATCATTCATTTGTTAAACAATTTTGAGGGTCAATAGTGCTAATTAGGAAATTTGACACATGAATTAAGTAATAATTGTCGGGCGAGCCCGAGCATTGGATGTTAGGCGTATTTAGGGCGCACAATCGAGCGCTTGAGGCGTAAGCCTCACAAAATTAAGCGTCATACATAAGTCTCGGGGCGTTTTAATGGTGGCTCGCCCCTACATATAGAATAAACTAAATGGTGACAGCTCATAGAGTCATAAAAAATACAAGAAAAACAAGAAAATAATTACTATTACAAACTCTTATGAAATGGAATGCAACTTTAAATAAGCCAACAATAACTGTTAATAAAGGAAAAGAGAAGTTACATATACATGAAAAAAGGAACTAAAATTACGCTGGACTTTTATAGGAACACGTTATTTAAATTTTGTTCCCGTTATGAAAATCTTTAGGAAAATAACCTCTAGCCAAAATTTTGCATTACGCTGTCAGAATTTTGGGAAGTGGTCCCGGAAATTATTACGCTGGTAATATATTTTTTATTGAAGGTTTGGTCATCAATAAAGTATTCAAGTTGCACCGATAATTGAGAAATTGCCTCAATTATGGAAGGACTTCAAAAATTATTTGAAACACAAATACAAGGAGACGTCTCTCGAATATCTCATTTTTTGGTTGAGGATCGACGAAGACAACAGAATTGCTTAAAAGAAGGTTCATGGAAACTCAATATTAATAGAAGAAAATATTGTTGAGGATGCTCTACAAAATAATAAAGAGAAAAAAGAAAACTTTTGGACCTAAGAGTAACCCAAGCAAGAAAAGGTTCAAAAGAAATTGCTATAACTATAAAAAAGCTGGACACAAATCTGCAAATTGTCGTGCACCAAAGAAAGATAGGAAAATATGGTTGAAAAGAACGAGACGTTGATAACTTGTGTGTTATGCTTTCTGAATATAACTTGATAGGAGATTTCAAGGAATTATAGATTGAATTTGTAGCTACTAGCCATGTTCGTGTTGTTAGAGAAGCGTTTGCTCCATATATGTTGGACTTTAAGCCATTGGGCTAAACCATTGGGCTTTAAAGACTAGAAGTGTGAATTGAGAATTTGTGGAAAATAAAATGGAGGGAAATAAAAATTTAGAAAATTTGAATCAAGTGAGCCTTGTCAAATGAATTTTGTCCCTCATTGGTGAGGGACAACTACATTTGTGTGTATAAATATATGATCGCTTCTTAAAGCTCTTAAAAGGAGTTGAATAGAATGAAGCATCACCCCATCGTCGTCGCTCGGCTCGGCTTCGGCTTCGGCGTCGGCTTCGTCAAATGATCGATGAGATTAAGTTTTTTGACAAAGTTTATTTAATTAATTATTAAAAAATTAATTAAGTGCCAATCAGTTAATTAATAGAATTAACTGAAATCCAAAAAAATACTGAACGTTGGTTTTCCCTTTTGAATAGACATCTTTTCCTTTCAAATATCTGTTCACATTATGAACAAACATCACACCTCTTCCGACAATTGCCTATAAATTCCGAGGCATGGCTTCCTTTTCACACACTGAAAAATACAGAACTTCCTTCCTTCTGAAACTCTTGCATTCTACTTCGCAGTTTCTCTTTCAAATTCGGAAGTGTGATTTTGCTCCGTTCTTTGAGTTCGTTGGTATCCTACAGTTTGTATTGCCACTGTTGCAGGAAGGTTTATTCCATTTCATTCTAGGAGGATTTAATCTATTACCTTGGCAACTTGTGAGGGGGTTAAAATTCCTTAAGGACGCACAAGGAAATTATGGACTCGGAATATTTCTTATACTTTACTTTTTTCCAGTTTCTTCTAACAGCTTTTCTAATTTCCACCAATTCTCAATTCGGACCCAACATTTCTAGTTCAATTCTCAACATCAAACACCACACAAAACCTGTTTACGAAGCCTCTAAGTACAACAGAAGAGCAATATGGGAATGCCGACAACAAGGCCTCAGCTATACCTCAAAACACAAAGTACAACATCAAGTGATATCAGGCCCGAAATAGAGTAGGGCTCACCATAACCTGCTGAATAGGAAGTAACTGCTAAGGAGGACCAAAGTTTCCCCTTGATAAACCACCTGCATCCATTGAAAATGTAGCGACCCCGATAAAAGAGACGCTTGTACATATGGAATAGTACATGTATATAAAGTTAAATGTCCACTTTCAAAATAGAATGCTCATATAAAAAAGGATAACCATATAAACATCAAGTCACAATCAACAATATCCAAATGCTCAGTTGAAATATAACAATTTTCAAAATACAAAATTAATATATATTCTTGTTGGGAGATCTTTAATACCGATTCACCACAGTTCACAACACCATTGTTCACAATATCATTGTTCACCATATACACATCATAATCAACTTCACAATACTACCGTACTCTTGGCAAGGAGTCCGATCACGACCCGATCGGCTAGGCCATCTTATCTGAGACATCAACCACAATTTTAATTACAATTTCCAGCACAATCACCACCATGTGGCTTCTGATCATGAACCGATTGGCTAGGTCGTCTCACCACAATGCCGTGTGGATCGACATAATTAGCTTTTATCCATAATTCTAATTGAGGGGAATAATTTTATCACATCAATCTCATTCCAAATAACGGGAATATTTACAATTCACTCCTACACCGGCACATGTAGTTTTGGGGTTATGTTATTTTAACCTACCTTTCCTCGGTGACTATCGATACTCCAAAAAATATTTTTAATTTTATTTGCACACAAAGGTAACATAAATACAAATGTTTTCACCTTATCATATTTAATACTTTATAAATCTTCATTAGTATTTTTACCAAATCACAACAACAATATTTCCTTGGCTCTTTTGGCCATTCACAAGATTTTTTATTCATGGCACTGTGGCCGTATTTAATATTCCACACTTTTATTTCTTTCCTTTCATAGATCATTGATGTTCTTAACGTCAATACCACACAAGAATGTGGGTGATTTGTGTGGTACCCAATTTTCGCTCTAGAAACCTGGTTCTTCTAGGTGTACTAACTCTACTGTTTGCGGAATAATAAGTACATAAAATAAAGAATACAGAGATTTTTACGTGGAAAACACCTGACTCAAAAGGTGAAAAAACCACGACCTACTACTTAGTAGGATTTTTTCAAACTTCCACTAAAATCACCGAGCCAAAACAGCATTTACAAAACTCTTGTAAACCTAAGGATTAAACTCTAATCTCGTTGTGGCACACAACCTCAACTGTTGCGACAACTTCAAGTTAACTCTAACTTAAATACTCAAAGTACCTAATACAATTGCTTCTATGAAAGCTGAAAGGTATAAGTTTAAATTACCTACTACAATTGAACTAGAATAAAAGAAAGACATAATGGAATTGGTTCTTCTATCTTGTCCAAGTAGTTTCAGGAATGCACACTCAAATCTCACATAAATTGCTTGCAAAATTGCCTCGCTCTTTTACTCTCAATTTAGTTTAACTTCTGCGTTTGTACAATGCCTGTAAAAGAGAACAATCAATGTTATTTAATGCATTAGTAATTAGAGTTTGATTGAGACTCAATTGCTAATCTTACATCGAAGTTGAGTCCTTGAACAACGCAAACTCCAACCCTATCTTGTATCCAGATTGTGTTCTCTTCTCATAAGGAGACTTTCTCTCCTTATCCAATATGCAACCTTTTGTATTAGTTTAGGAGATATTGCTGCTAGATCAATGTGACTAATTTCCTTCACGTGCATCTCACATGTATAGGTTGACAGACACTGTGCTTCACATGATGGACCTGTTCCATGACTGAGTTCATTTGTCATTCTTCAAAACTTCACCTGTTCTTGGGCCAACAAATTTCCCCTTTTTGATGAGGACAAACTCTGTGCTTTTTACTGATCAAAGAATCTGTAAGAACTCAGCTCAACCATCAACATTTTTCTTAGAAATTTTACTTATCATCAAGGACCAGGTTGATTAGTTTATAAATATCACTTATTCAGAATAATGTAAAGCAAAAGCACAATATCTTCTCCCTTTTGGCATCATCGAAAAGTTGCATATATAATGTGAATCCTAGATGTTAAAAATTACTCATGGCCACTGGGGCAACTGCAAGTGAAATCATTGTGCAATTATCAATAATCAACAAATATATTTAAACTATCAAGATCAGAATCATCATAGAACAAGAGAAAATAGCAGTTTTCATTTATAGAGATATGCTTCCACAAACAGACCACAAAAAGAAAGAAAAACTTTCAAAGCATGAGCAAAAAATAAAAAAAAATCCCCAATTTGGGTCACTGGAGGTACTAGACTGGTTCAGAAGATAAGTTCTAGGAGACCTAAGGCTTAGAGGAACTAGAGGGTTGAGATTGGAGAAGGTTCAGCATATTCTGAAGCATTCCATCACTCTTCTCCTTTTCTTTTGCTAGCTTAGTTCTAAGGCCATCTCTCTTAGTTTCCAATTCAACCACACGAGCCTTGAGCCTAGCAATTTCATCATACTTAGTTCCACATTCCCGAACCAAAGCCCTAATCTTGCTGTTGATGGGTGTCCTCAAAGATAAACCAGGTTCAACTGGGATGGCATTGACTGGATAGTCACAAGCCAGCAGAGTCTTAACACCAAAATATTCTTTGCTTGATGCCATTTCCTATTTCTTCAAAGGCACATTCAGCATGTCCAGAACTGTAGTCAGTATGAACCCATATGGAGTGGCATGAGCCTTGGAGCCATTTATGACCCTGTCTAGCAGTTTGACAATGAAAGCAGGCCAGTTGATTTGCATTCCTCTCACCAGGCATTCCATAAGAACCAGGTCCATGTAATTTGCAGTGTGCCTTCTCTCCTGTCTGGGCAATAGGCATTTGTTGACAAATTCAAACAAGACCTTGTGCTCAGGCCTCATTTCACTTTTCTGCACAAAACTGGCTTCAGGCACATCTCTAGAGTCACAGAATCTCATAGTGATTTCAAGAGCAGTAGGGAGAGAATCCAGACATGGACACCTTTGCCTAGTATATTCATCATACCTTCAATAGGTATGTCCAGGATCTCACCCAGTTTGAGTGCATCAAACTTCACTTTGACTCCTTTCGCCGGGCTGGTGACGACTCCATCCTTCACAGCAGCATTGGCCATAAATTCAATCAGTTCATTCCTGGCCAGCCTCTCATCCATTTCAAGGACCATGTCCTTCCAACCTTGTGCAGCTAAGGCATATACCAATCTCATCATCCCTGATTCAACCGGGTCCTTCAACAGTCTACCTTTCAAGATTTTTCTTCTGCCAAAAATGGCAAACTTGCCCTGTTCCTTCTCAGATTCCTCCTCCTCTTCTTCTCCACTCCACTCTTCATCATCTGAAACTTTTGCTTGTTTAGCTTTCACTGCAGATCTTGTCCTCTTGGCTAGTAAGGGTTCATCAGACACAGGTACAGAAGAAGACATCTTGGACTTTTTAGGTTTGGGTATAGGAACCTCCACTGCTGTACCCCTTTCTTGATGGATCAGTTCCATCTCCTATTCCTCTACAACCTTAGAGGATTCTGCAATCTTGCCCTTTCCCTTCTCCATTTTCTTTTTCTTGCTTTCTTCTAGAGCTTTTTGTAAGTCAGCTTCAATTTGTTTTACCCTGCTTCTTGTGGCTCTTCCCTTATGAACTGAAGGGGCAGTAGGTTTTGGGGATGAAGTTTTTCTTTTCTTGGATAGCTTTGGAACATTTGGGGCGTTTGTAGTGGTAGCTTTGCGTTTCTTTGGGTCATAACTTGCTCCAACTCTTTTCAACAATTCGGCCAAGGTTTCCTCACTAGATGAAACATGTTCATCTCTATGTTTGCCTAGATGAACCAACCCCTCAGCTGCTTTCCCAGAGTCACTTCCCCTTGACTTCATCTACTCTCCTCTGCAACCCCGCATATAGCAAGAATCTCTTTCTTCCCATTTCCCATCTCTTCCCCAGTTGCACCCTCTCTCTCTTTTCCTTTCTTTTTACCTCCAGTCCTACTCGATTCGACCAACTTTACATCTCTAATAGGTCCAACTAGAACAAACCTATTTTCTAAGTTTTCAACCACAGAATAACTTACCTCAGCAGGGGTTTCTTGAATTTTCTCAGTGTCAGAAGACCCATGTCCTTCACCTTCACTGGCAGATATAAAGGATTCGGAGTTAGAACTGGAGTCAGACTCTTGAGCTGGGCTTTCTTTCATCTGGCAAGCTTTTAATCTCTCATTTAAAACTTTCCTCAGAGCTCCAGATGCTACAGTTTTTCTAGCCAACATTTTCTGCCTTCGAAACCTAGGTTTTGGGGATTCACTAGGAGGATTAAATGAGGATGAATTTGAGGGTGATGGAGGTAAAGGAGTGCCAGGATGATCTTGTGGGTTGGACATGGATGAGCGTTTCTTGAAAGAATTTGGGAATTTTTGGAGAAGAAGGTACTTATAATTGGAGAATGTTTTTTGACGGTTTTAGAATAATGAAGAAGATTAGAGATGTGGTGTGTATTTAAAAAGAATTGGACATTAACATCAGCTTTTCAGGGGTCAATTAGAAGTCTAATCAAACTGCAATTCCAAACTTTAATGATTATTTGGCTTGCCTAGATATTTGGCAAAAATCACGGTTTTAGAGTTCTAAATGGATGAAACTGGTTCAATGCCTCAACGGATAAAATTTTCTAAGAATTTGGCAAGTATAGGACTTCTGCTCATGATTGAATTGTTAATCTTTCTAATTATGCAAAGTATTGAAAATATACCTGAACTTTCATATGAACTCATACTGATGAACTAGGTTCTTCATATAGAACTCTCTTGAACATGCCTCAAATGCCACAATAGAAAAACTTTGTAAGAGATCAGTGAGTCATATGTACACATGTCACATGAGTATACTAATTAAAGTATGACACTGAGTAAGAATTAATCTAGATATTTACACAAAGTTAGAACTCCTAACCAAAAAAAAATTTCATTTTTTTTCAATTTTATTGTGCATTCTGAACTGGACCTATTAGGTGATCTTAATTATCCCTAATTCCAACATGTTCCTCTCAAAGTTTTCTCTACCCAGTGCTTTAGTGAAAATGTCAGCAATTTGCTTATCAGTAGCACAAAATTCTTTGGAGATCAGTCATTTTTCATAGTTATCTCTTAAGAAGCGGTGTCTAACATCTATGTGCTTAGTCCTCTTATGATGAACAGGGTTCTTTGTCATACTTATAGCACTAGTGTTATCACAGAATATTGGAATACAACCAACTTCAATACCAAAATCTACCCGCTGCTGTTTGATCCATAGCAATTGAGCACAACAAGAGACAGCAACAACATACTCAGCTTCAGCAGTAGATAAGGCCACTGAGTTTTGCTTTTTGGTAGCCCATGACACAAGACATGAACCAAGGAAGTGTGCCATACCTGAGGTGCTCTTCCTATCCATTAGAAAACCTGCATAATCAGCATTAGCATATCCTACTAGATTAAAATTTCTATCTTTGGGATACCAAAGACACAAATCAATGGTGCCTTTCAAGTATCTTAGTATCCTTTTGACAGCAGTCAGGTGAGACTCTTTAGGATTTGCCTGAAAGCGAGCACAAAGACCTGCACTGAAAATAATGTCAGGTCTACTAGCAGTAAGATACAGAAGTCAACCAATCATACCCCTATAAAACTTTTGATCAACTAATGAACCAGGTTCATCAACATCTAATTTAGTAGTAGTTGCAATGGATGTGTCTATTTCTTTTGATTTTTCCATTTTAAACTTTTTGATTAGCTCCTTTGCGTACTTCTGCTGATGGATCATGGTTCCATTTGGACTCTGTTTGATTTGTAAGCCTAAGAAGAAGTTAAGCTCACCCATCATGCTCATTTCAAACTCACTCCCCATTAATTTTGCAAAGTCCTTACTTAGCTTATCAGTAGTGGCCCCAAAGATTATGTCATCGACATATATTTGTACAACAAGGAGATCCTTACCTTTTTCCCTTAAGAATAAGTTACTATTAATTTTACCTCTTTTGTAACCATGCTCCAGCGGGAATTTGGACAATCTTTCATACCATGCTCTTGGGGCCTGCTTGAGTCCATAGAGAGCCTTGTCTAACTTGTACACATTCTCAGGACATTCCTTGCTCTCAAACCCTGGATGTTGTTTTACAAATTCTTCTTCTTTCAGATAGCCATTCAGGAAGGCACTTTTGACATCCATTTGATGAAGAGTGAATTCCATGTGTGCTGCAAAGGCTATGAGGAGTCTGATTGCCTCTAGTCTTGCAGTTGGAGCAAAAGTCTCATCATAGTCTATGCCCTCCTCTTGGCTGTAATCTTGGACCACCAGTTTTGCCTTGTTTCTTGTAACTGTTCCATCGTCATCAAGTTTGTTTCTGAAGACCCAATTTGTACCTATGATTGATTTGTCCTTTGGTCTTGGAACTAGATGCCAAACTTGACTTCTCTCAAACTGATTGAGTTCATCTTGCATAACAATCACCCAATCTGCATCCTACAAAGCCTCAACAACATTTTTAGGTTCAATAAGAGACAAAAAGGCATCAAAATCACACAAGTTATTTAATTGTGATCTAGTTTTAACTCCACATGTTGGATCAATGATAATGTTATCAATGGGATGAGAACTTTGATACTTGTGAAGTTTCACAACCAACTGGTTTCTGCTAGATGTTTCTCCCATGTTCTGTTGTTGAGGAACATGGTCATGAACAAGTTCCTTTAAGGGATTTATTTCAATTCCTCTTTGATTAGTTCCCCCTGTCAGGTTGCCCTAGATGGAAGAACCTGTTCCATAACCTGTTCCTTCTGTTGGCGCCACTTTGACCTGAGCTGAGGCTTCAGTCAAGTCCTTTACCAATCCAATGGCTTCATCTTCATATTCCTGTCTCTCAAAAAGAATGTTAGTTTCATCAAATACTACATGTACACTTTATTCTACACATAAAGTTCTTTTATTAAACACTTTATATGTTTTTCTATGGGAAGAATATCCCAAGAATACTCCCTCATCACTTCTAGGATCAAACTTACCTAGGGAGTCTTTTCCATTATTGTGCACATAGCACTTACAACCAAATGCCCTAAGATGGGATACGTTTGGTTTTCTCCCTTTAAGTAACTCATAGGGAGTCTTCTCTACAAGAGGTCTAGTCATGCATCTATTGATTATGTAACATGTAGCGTTTACAGCCTCTGCCTAGAAGTTGTGAGGCAGTTTACTAGAAAGCAGCATGGTCCTAGCCATGTCCTTAAGAGTCATATTCTTTCTTTCAACTACTCCATTTTGTTGAGGAGTCCTAGGGGCAGAGAAATTATGATCTATACCATTTTCATCACAGAATTCAGCAAACTTGGAATTTTCAAATTCAGTTCTATGATCAGACCTAATGGATGTAAGTTGATTTCCTAATTGTTTCTAAGTTTTTCTAACAAATGCAGTAAACATGTCAAATGCTTCATCTTTAGAAATTAGAAATAGAACCCAGGTAAATCTAGAATAATCATCAACAAGCACCATTACATATTTTTTTCCACCTCTGCTCATGGTTTTCATTGGACCACAGAGATCTATATGGACCAGTTCCAACGACTTGGTTGTGCTTACTATTTTTTTGCTTTTGAAGGATGATCTTACCTGCTTCTCCTTTGCACATGCCTCACAAACTTTGTCTTCCTTGAACTTGATGTTGGGTAACCTTATCACCAAGTCCTTAGAGACTAATTTTTTTAGCTGATTCAGACTGGCATGACCAAGTCTTTTGTTCCACAAGACGGGATCATTAACCAACACACCTAGGCAAGTGAGTTCATTTTCTGAGAGAGTGGACAAATCTACAATGTAAATATTGTTAATTCTCTTTCCCTGCAAAACAATCTTGTCAGTGGTAAGATTAATCACAAAGCATTTAATAAAGGTAAATGCTACAAGGTTACCTCTGTCACACAGGTGTGACACACTGATTAGGCTATATTTCAAGCCATCCATCAAGTAGACATTCTCAATGGAGTGAGAGTTTGTCTTACCTACCTTTCCAACCCCAATGATCTCACCTTTCTTTCCATTACCAAAGGAGACATTACCTCCTTTTAAGTCCTCAAGTTAAAGGAACGGGTCCTTGATCCCAGTCATATATTTTGAGCAGCCACTATCCATATACCATATTTAGCTACTTCCTTTCACTTGGACCTGCAAAAAGAAATCAAGGGTTAGTCTTAGGAACCCAAACTAGTTTGGGACCCTTTATATAGGCAAAATGATGAATCAAATTCCTTTTTTCCTACCGAGGCAGCTTACTTTTCTCTTGAACAAAGGCTTTGTTCTTTTGACTGGCCTTTTCTTTTGCATTACATTCATTTTTGTAATGGCCAGCCTTGCCACAGTATGTGCAGATTTTATTCTTAGGAAGTGTGAGGTACTTGCTTTTAGGGTCCCACTTTGGTGCTTGAGTCCCATAGCCAAGTCCTCTTTTGTTGCTACTGTGATACTCTTGCAACCAAGAAAGTGCATCAGAAGCCTTGTTCCATTTGCAAGTTCTGTCTAGTTCATGTTTCACTTTTCCTAGATCTTTTTTTAGGACTTTAATCAATTCATCCTTCTTATACAACTCATCCTTCATTTTTACTAAGTTTTCCTCTAGAGTGAGATATGTGTGATCAGCTTTCTTCTTTCCTGTTCCTAGTTTCAGTTTATGTTTTCAGACCTAAGTTCTAGGACACTGGTGTCAAGTATAAAAACCTGGTTCTTCAACTCAATATTTTTGCTATCACTCTCATTAGCCCTAGACTCTAGACTTTTTCATTTCGCTTTTAGGATCACACATTCCCAAGACAGACCTTCCTTCTCATTGTTAATTATCTCAGACTCGTCAATGAAGTCTAGTAATAGCTCAGCCATCCTTTTTTTAGACAGAAATTTAATCTTGTCTTTGAGATGAGGAATACTTACCTCTTGTTCATCATCTGATTCTCTGATGGCCATAAGGGCCTGTTCATCTCCAGCTTCATCCTCAGAGTTCTCATCTGATGTTTCTCCCCGGGAAGCAACCATAGCCTTTGTTGATCCTTTGTTCCTTTTTGGTTGAACCTGTTCCTTCTTCATGTTCCTTCGTTCAACCCTTTCTTTCTTCCACTCAATTTCCCATTGAGGGAAGTTCTTGATCATGTGATCAGTCTTACCACACTTGTAGCAACCTTCATTTGTCTATTTTTCAGGAGCCCTTGGTTTGTTGAAGGTTGTACCTCTCGAAGATCCCTTTCCTCTCATCAGATACTTTTTGAAATCTCTTGTGATCATAGCCATTTCATCATCCTCCAGATCTGAACCTTCAGCAATTCTGAGAGCCAAACTTCTTTCCTTCTTGGGTGTATCCATCTTCATAGTTTGCCTTCCCAGTTCATAGGCAGTAAGATTTCCAATTAGTTCATCGAGGTTGAGGGTAGCAATATTCTTAGATTCCTGAATAGCAGTGATTTTGCTTTCCCGTGAGAGTGGCAGAACCTTTGTCAAGATTTTCTCAACCTTGTATTCTTCAAGAATAATCCTTCCAAGAGACTTAAGTTCATTTGTCAGTGTAGTGACCCTAGTATACATCTCTTGGATAGTTTCTCCTTCCTTCATAGTAAAATTCTCATATTGAGAATACATCAGTGTACCTATGGACCTCTTCACTTGAGGTGTTCCTTCATGAGCCACTTGCAAAGTGTCCCAGATTTTCTTAGAAGTGGTACAACTTTGGATCCTGCTGTACTCATCTGGACCTAGTCCACACACAAGCCATTTCTTGGCCTTAGCATTTTTCTCCCACTTCTTCAGGTCTTCAGCAGTGCAGTCAGCCCTTGTCTAGGGGTGTGCATTAGAATTGGTTTATCAATAAATCGAATCGATTATTTGTTATCGGTTTATTGATTTATCGATTTCGATTTTGATTTTGTCCTCTTCAGTAATCGGTTTATCAATAAACCGATAAGATATACTAAAAAGACAAATATTCCCTTATTCTACAATACTCTTTCCTTTACCCTAAGTCTCTAACCCTATTATTTCCTCTTCCCTTATTCTTCAGTGCCGCTTCATAGGTTCTTCTTTCACAGGTATTCCACTTTTACCTTCTCGATATCTTTTTTGATATTTGATTTCTCTATTAGATTATGATAATGCATATAATGGTAGATTTGTTTCTTTTTCTTCTGATCGAGTAAGATTTTAATTTCTGAGCTAGCATTATGTGGAATGGTGATTGGGTTGCTTCTAATCACGGGTTAATCATAAGGCTGGCGTATGCTCTGCCTTGTTGTCCTAACAATGATAAATTGAAGTCCAGTAGGTGGAAAGGCCCCTAGGAATTAGGATTATAGAATATAGATTTACAATTTAGTCACACTTTCGATTTCTCATAGTTGCAGTGTTTCAGTGTCACTGGATTTCAGTATTTTAAATACCAGTAAAATGTTACTACTTAATAAAGAACAATTATTTGAGCAATATTACAAGTGAAATAGTGATTTTTCTCAATATTCAATTTGTATTTAGAGAAAGTTGTCTTAGATACTTTTGAGCTTTTTCTCGCTCTGTTTGTTTTTGGGAACTCTTAGATGGCTTCATTTGCTAAATGATTGCTTGAAGTAACAATGAGGCTTTATAATGAGTTCTTACCTGCAAGATTGCGATAATATTGCCAATTATTAAGGCTAGGTGCTTTTTCTAGGTTATGTCCAGTTAAAAACATAAGTACTTGCAGCTTTGAATGTTAATTGAATCCTTTATGATGGTGAATTATTTGGCTCATCCTTTGTAGTGCCACAAAATATGAAAAGGAAGATTTTACTGTATTTTTTTTGCAACAAGACAGTCTCAGTTGAGATTGTTAATGGCATGTCCAAATGAAGATTCAGATCAATTTAATATTCCCAATATATTTTTTGTGAAATCCCGCAAATTTTCTTATCGGTGTAATCGACAACCGAATCGATAAGCCCCAAAAATCGATAAATCGAAATCAAAAAAAATTGAAACCTTATTGAAATGATAACGATAATGTCACGACCCATTTTCCATGATAGGTCATGATGGCGCCCGACTCCGTTATCAGGCCATCCAACGCGGAAGTATAAATAAGTTCTCATTTTCACCTTTACCAAAAACTAAGCATAAAAGATTTTTCAAAGACAAGGCTAAAGCCAAGAGCGATAACACTGTAAGAAATGTAATTATACAACCCAAAAATGAATGTCTACTAACGTGTGTGCCAGAACCTGGTGTCACAAGCTACGGGCAAATAGTAAAATATACACAAAAGAATAATATACTATCCTACTGTCTGAATCAGGATAGATAGAAACAAAAATACAGGGAAAGACTCTTCGGCTGAGGATCGGCATAAAGGAGAAGCAGCTCACCGTAGAGGTCTTAAGGGTGCTCACTGATGCGCACCAGAGTAATGTCCAGATCCACCTGCGTCAAATCCTGTACATTTAAGTACAGAAGCGTAGCATGAGTACATAAACAACATGTACCCAGTAAGTATCCCGCCTAATCTCGAAGAAGTAGAGACGAGAGGTCGACTTGATACTTACTAAGGTCAAGAAATAATGAGAATCATTAAAACAAGCAGGTACAACTCAAGTCATAAATCTTCCAAGTATGAAATAGAAATTCTTTCTTTAACCTCTCATAGAGTGTGTTCATTCATACTCAAATATTTAAGCAAATCTGGAATTTTAACCACAAGTAGAAGCTAGATAACTCATACACAAATAACCACCGAGGAACGTACGACCCGATTCAACAGAAAAGTAAATGTGCACTGCCGAGGGTCGAACGGCTCGAACCATAGATGCATCTATTACCCTGCTCGCGAATCATACGTGCGACGCGGTAAAATGTAAATCACAATCACCCCGCTTGCGAATCATACCTGCGACGCAGGTACACATAAAAATACATGTTCTTCCGAGTGCAAATCAATTCTCTTTTAATAATTCCAGAATAAATGAAATTGAATCCCTTTAGAATTTTAGTGTCCAACTCGTTTAGGATCTAAACAATTCAACAGCCAACAAGGTTACAGATATTTCACGTATAACCTGCTTTAGGATCCTAGACTACCCGGACTGTCATAAAGTCACTACGCACGGACTCTCGTCACCTGATACGTATGTAGCCCCCGCATATAAAGCAATTTGGTTATTATTATACCTATGGGGACATTTTCCTCTTACAAGATTAGAAAGGAGACTCACCTCGCTCCAAAGTGCACTCCCAAAGTCCAAGAACGAGCCCAAGTCCTTAATTCGAAACCGAACGATCCCAAACTAACCAAACGAAGTAAGAACTAGTCAATAAAGGCTAACAAGGTTGAATTCTAACTATTTAAGTGATTTCCCAACCTTTCCCATAAGTTTCCTAAATTCCGACCCCGGGCCCACGTGCCCGGATTTCGAGATTTTTCGAAGGAAGTTATTCTCTATCACCTAAGGATCACAAATATATGATTTCTAGTTCATTACATGGCAAATTACATGATTTAATCTTAGTTTTTATTAAACCCTAGGTCTAGCTCTAACCCCTTTATTTTACTTAATTTTTAGTGTTAAATCTACCTAATGTTTATGTATTTGAACTAAAAGTGAGTGGGGATTACTTACCTTGCAATGTTATGTTGAAACCCTCTCTTTGGAATCACCAAAATCGCCTAAGTGTTGGATGAGAAATGATAGAAATGACTTTGGGTTCGAATTAAATGAACCCTTCTGCCCAGCTGTTTCCGCTTCTGCGGTCCCGCATCGGCGGAATTTGAGCCGCTTCTGCGGTTCCAAGAAAAATGGGCAAGACCGCTTCTGCGGTCCACGGTTCGCAAAGGCGGGCAGCAAATCTTGGTTCTTTTCAAATTCTAACTTCACTCGAACCTCGACCATTTGATGCTCGGGGCTCCCGAGCCACGCTCGAATACACCGACAAGTCTGAAATCACGAGGCGGACCTACGCGAACCCTTGAAACACTCAAAACAACGCTAAATCGAGGAATCAACCCCAAAACCAAATGGATCAAATCATTGAATATTCAAGTTCTAAATTTCCTTCTAACAGGTCAAAACGCCCTTAAACTACTCGGATTGACACCGAATTTTACGGGTAAGTCTTAACTGATATTTCGGACCTATACCAAGCTTTGGAACTTAAATCCGAGCCCTATACCTATGAAATCAATGATTATTTAGTTTATTTAATTCCTTAAAACTCTAAGTTAACAATTTCACAGAAAAATTCACTACTCGGGCTAGGGACTTCGGAATTCGATTCTGGGCATACGCCCAAGTCCCATATTTTTTCACGGACCATCAGAAATTGCCAAATCACAATTCTGGGTCCGTTTCCCCAAAATATTGACCGAGGTCAAACTTGGCCTTTTTAAAGAGACTTAAAGAAGCAACTAGGCTTATTCTTGCTCAAAACTCTTCTAACTTCCGAATTACCCGTCCCCGCAAGTCATAAATTAGCTAAAGCAAGTGTGGAAAGTATTATTTAAGGGAACGGGGTTTGAAAATGCAAAACGACCGGTCGGGTCGTTACATTCTCCACCTCTTAAACAAACGTTTGTCCTCGGACGGACATAGAAAAGTACCTGGACTTCTGAATAGGTGGGGATATCGGCTCCGTATGTCCTCCTTGGACTCCCAGGTCGCCTCCTCGACCGGTTGGCCCTTCCACTGGACTCTTACTGCAGAAATCCTCTTGGACCTCAATTGGCGATCTTGCCTATCAACAATGGCAACTGGCTCCTCCTCGTAGCCCAAGCTCTCATCTAACTGAATGGTGTTGAAATCCAACACATGTGAATAGTCGGCATGATACTTCCGAGGCATCGATACATGGAAAACTGGATGAACTCCTGATAAACTAGGAGGTAAAGCAAGCTCATAGGCAACCTCTCCAACTCGCCTCAACACCTCAAAGGGACTAATAAACCTTGGGCTCATCTTGCCCTTCTTCCCGAACCTCATAATGCCCTTCATTGGCGAGACTTTAAAGAGAACCTTCTCGCCAATCATGAATGATACATCACGTGCCTTCTGATCCGTGTAGCTCTTCTGTCTGGACTGGGCTATGTGAAGCCTCTCCTGAATCAACTTTACCTTATCTAAGGCATCCTGTACCAAATCTGTACCAAGTAACTTAGCCTCGCCAGGCTCAAACCATCCGATAGGAGAACGACATTGTCGGTCATACAATGCCTCATACGGGGCCATCTCTATGCTGGACCGATAGTTGTTGTTGTATGAAAACTCCGCTAAAGGCAAGAACTGGTCCCACTGACCTCCAAAGTCGATCACACATGCTCTAAGCATATCCTACAAAATCTGAATTGTCCGCTCCGACTATCCGTCGGTCTGAGGATGGAATGCTGTGCTAAGCTCTACGCGGGTCCCCAACTCACTCTGAACAACTCTCCAGAAATGGGAAGTGAACTGAGGGCCTCTGTCTGATATGATGGAAACCGACATACTGTGCAACCTGACTATCTCCCAAATGTACATCTGAGCATATCTCTCCGCCGTATAAGTAGTCGCCACTGGAATAAAATGGGCAGACTTGGTCAACCTATCCACAATAACCCACACTGAGCCAACCATCCGCAAAGTCTGCTGCAACCCAACCACGAAGTCCATGGTGATGTGCTCCTACTTCCATTCCGGAATGAGCATCCGCTGAAGTAGGCCGCCTGGACTCTGGTGTTCATACTTGACCTGCTGGCAATTCAAACATTTAGCTACATACTCAACAATGTCCTTTTTCATCCTCTGCCACCAGTAATGCTGTCTCAAGTCACGATATATCTTCATGGCACCCGGATGAATGGAGTACCTCGAATTGTGTGCCTCCTCTAGAATCCCCTCCCTCAAGCCATCAACATTAGGAACACATACACGGCCCTGAAGCCGTAGCACACCATCCTCGCCAATAGAAATCTCCTTGCCACCTCCCTGAAGTATCGTCTCTCTGAGGACCTCCAAATGTGGATCATCGAACTGTCAGGCCTTAATCTGCCCCAATAACGAAGACTGAGAAACCACACATGCTAGAACTAGGCTGGGCTCCGAAATGTTCAATCTCACAAGTCTGTTAGCTAAAGACTGAATGTCCAAAGCTAATGGTCTCATCTCAGCAGGAATGAATGCCAAGCTACCCATGCTCTCCGCCTTCCTGGTCAAGGCATCCGCGACCATATTCGCCTTGACTAGATGATAAAGAATGGTGATGTCATAATCCTTTAGTAACTCAAGCCACCTGCACTGCCTCAAATTAAGATCCCTCTATCTGAACAAGTTCTGCAAGCTGCGATGGTCTGTATAAACCTCACATGACACCACATACAAATAGTGTCTCCATATCTTAAGAGCGTGAAAAATCGCCGCCAACTCTAGATCGTGCACAGGGTAATTCTTCTCATTAACCTTCAGCTGACGTGAAGCATAAGAAATAACTCGTCCCCCTGCATTAATACACATCCCAAACCAACGCGGGAAGCATCGCAATATACCGTATATATCCCTGAATTGGAAGGCAATACACGAATTGGTGCCGCGGTCAAAGCCGTCTTGAGGTTCTGGAATCTCTCCTCACAATCATCGGACCAACAGAATGGGGAACCCTTTTGGGTCAATCTGGTCAGAGGTGATGCAATAGATGAAAATCCCTGCATGAATTGCCGGTAGTAACCTGCTAACCCCAAGAAGCTCCTGATCTCGATCACGGAAGTAGGACGTGGCCAACTCTAAACTGCCTCAATCTTCTTGGGATCTACTTTAATACCCTCTCTTAACACTACATGCCCCAAGAATGCCACTGACTCTAGCCAAAACTCACACTTGGAGAACTTAGCATAAAGCTGCTGCTCTCGCAAGGTCTGAAGCACTACTCTCAAATGTTGCTCGTACTCCCCCAGGCTACGTGAGTATATCAAGATATCGTCAATGAAGACGATGATAAAAAAGAATCAATATAAGGCCTGAACACCCTATTCATCAGGTCCATAAATGCCGCTGGAGCATTAGTCAAGCCAAAGGACATCACCAGAAACTCGTAGTGGATATACCTAGTCCTGAATGCAGTCTTCGGAACATCTGAATCCTGAATCTTCAGCTGATGATATCCTGACCTCAAGTCAATCTTGGAGAACACCCTAGCACCCTGCAGCTGGTCAAACAAATCATCAATACAGGGCAATGGATACTTGTTCTTGATTGTGACTTTGTTCAACTGGCGGTGATCAATGCACATCCACATAGTCCTATCCTTCTTCTTCACAAATAGCACTGGTTCACCCCTGGGCGATACACTGGGCCTAACAAACCCCTTTGCTAACAACTCCTCCAATTTCTCTTTAAGCTCCTTCAGCTCCATAGGAGCCATACGGTATGGTGGGATAGATATAGGCTAAGTTCTTGGAGCCAAATCAATACAAAAATCAATGTCACGATTCGGAGGCATGCCAGGAAGATCAGAAGGAAAAATATCGGCGAACTCTCGGACTACTGGCACTGAATCAATCATCGGAGACTCTACTATGGTGTCGCGCATATAAGCTAAATAAGCCAAACACCCTTTCCCAACCATGCACTGAGCCTTCAGGAAAGAGATAACCCTGCTAGGCGCATCAACTGTGGAACCCTTCTACTCCAATCTCGGCAACCCTGGCATCGTTAGTGAAACATTCTTGGCATGGCAATCTAGAACGACGTGATATGGAGATAGACAATTCATGCCTAGAATAACCTCAAAATCGATCATATCGAGCAACAGAAGATCTGATCTAGTCTCAAAACCACAGAAAGTAACCACACACGACCGGTAGATCCGGTCCACAACCACAGAATCACCCACAGGAGTGGACACATGAACAGAAACATCCAAAGGCTCAGGAGAAATGACCAGGAATCGAGCAAACAGAGATGACACATATGAATAAGTAGACCCTGGATCAAATAATACTGAAGCACCCCTACCGCTGACGGGAATAATACCTGTGATGACGGCATCTGAGGCCAATACATCTGGCCTAGCTGGAAGAGCATAGAATCTAGCCGGAGCACCGGCGGTCTGGCCTCCACCTGGCGGAGTAGTAGCTGGCTGGCCTCTCCCTGTCTGGCCTCCACCTCTAGGACGGCTGTCACACCTCTTTTTGGTGCTACCGCACCCCGCGAAGGGCGTGGTAAAGGGAGTTTTTCCAATTAAAGGACAATCGAAATAGGATTCGTTTAATAAGAGATTCAGACTCGCCACTTGGGAGATTTATGGTGTCCCAAGTCACCGGTTGAATCCCAAATCGAGGAAAGGTTTAACTCTATTTAACAGTCCGCGAATCACAAATCTAAGTAAGGAATTCTGTTAACCCGGGAGAAGGTGTTAGGCATTCTCGAGTTCCGTGGTTCTAGCATGGTCGCTCAACTGTCATATTCGGCTTAATTATCTGATTTTAAATACATGTTGAACCTATGTGCAAATTTTAACTTTTTACCGCTTTTATTATTATTGTTGTTAAAAGAATTGCAACGTCGCGAAAATGCATCTCGGACCACGTCACATCAATGTACCCGTGGTTGTTGACACATTCCGACCCTGTTGAGATTTGGATTTAGGTCACATAAATGTGCATCCGAGTTAAGAAGGTAAAATTATTAAACTATGCGCCTAAAGAGACTAACGCATTATTATCTTTGGGGAAGGCCATGAAATTAGCTAAACGACACATCTCGAATTCTAAGTATTTTTAATCTATACATTTATGAGGGCCCTGCAATTTGGTTTTTGTTTGGCGAGGCGAGGCTCATTTATTTTTAAAAGGACGATCCTAAAGTGACTATATTTTTTCTATTTTTGTTCATCTCTAGTAATAAATAAAAGGTCCTAATTAATTACATGCTTATAAGTTCGGGCCTCATATTAGTTATTAGATTACAATAGATGCTAACGGAAAATTGCACTCGAACTCATAAAAATGGAAAAATTATTTCGTGCCTTATTCTATAAGAGAACTGCTAAAGCTGAACTTATAATATGCATACAAGATTGACAAAAGTATTAAAACAAACTAACCATTCTCTAATTAATTTAAACTAACATTTTTAGATGATTGAGACTAATGGAATTAACTATGTGTAATACAAAAGCCATTTACTTGTTGAAAAATACATCAACGCTTACAAACTGACATCATGCTAACGTTCATCACTAACATTATTCAAATTTCTATTTAAAATGTTAATAAAGGATTTTACCCTAATTTCAAGCCCAAGTTATGTTTTGGCCGAGCAATCACCTATCGTCTTACCAGTGAAATTAGAATATCCAATTCAATTGACTCCTTGACAAAAGTGAACTTTTATTTTTTAACTCTTACCTACATTTACTGCCAATTCGAAACTATCACTCAAATTTACATTTCAATTGAATCTAGAGCGATTATTTATGTGAAGTAAGTAAACTAAATGCCAGCAGTTGGGAGTCCGTGATTAGATAAGAGTATTTACAGTCATGTTATGAAATCGATTTGGCTACACATTATCACGAGCCCTACTCTCAATCGCTTCTGATTTGTTATTTCCAACAGAAGAAAAGCTAAGCTAAAAATGGACACTATGTCCAAGTCTAACTCTATTTATAGCCAAACTTTCTTAACTTTCCAGCTCTTAGGAGCATTAAGCTCATTAAGAAAGTATTTCTGCCCATGATATTCTTTTCCCCGCCCCTTAGAACCCCACTAACATATGTTTTATTCATTATTAATCTCATTGTTATGGG
>MU669599.1:92377-104009 GCA_026770625.1 Nicotiana glauca
ACGCTGACCTGGTTGCCTAACCCATGCATATTCCTGAAGGATTTCTCTAGGCTTTTAAATTTTCGCAGCACTTCGTCCTGCTCTGGGCTCTTTGCCGGCTTTTCAATCTTCGCCGAGACCTCGAAGTGGGGATTATAGGCATGTGGCTCGGGTGCTTTGAATGTGGGTTCAGGGGGGTAATATTGGGTATCGTGAGCTTGAAACAACGACTCACTAGATGATCTTTGTAGCATGGCTGGTAGGGGTTCCATAAAAACAGGAACATTTGGTGGGGGAGGGTTCTGATTGGGTGGTGGAGCTTGGGGATCATATGGATTTCTTCCCTGATAGTAGTGGTGACTGGGGAAGCTTTTTCAAGGGACGTGGGGAGGATACTCCAGCGTGAGTCCTGGTGGGAGAGCAGGAGTAATGGGTGGTTCAGGCCCCTTTTGTACCCTAGCCAAGGCTAACTGCATTTCGTTCATCTCCAGTCTCATTTTTTCCATTTTTTTCCATTGCCTCCTTCAGGAGCTGACTTTCCGTTCTTTCCTCCTCAACACTTTGGTCTGAACTAGTCATGCTTTTTAGTATGGGCCCTTTGGATCTTGTTTGATAATGGTATGGTGCCAGTACGCTTTAACAAACTAACTGGATGAAAATTGGAAAAATAACAAACTTGTCAGTGTTAGATTTTAACACATATTGTAATTGCACGTTGGGGGATGCAATGCTCTTAGGCAGTTAACCATTTCTAACATGTTTTTGCTCCGACCGCATGCATCATCTCGGCTTATTTTATTTGTGCCTCATTTAAGTGTTTCAGAAACTTTCCTTTATATATTTTTTTTCTCTTTTCTTTTCGTTTATTTACTTTGCCTTTTTCTCTTTTAGCGGTGGTCGAATCTTATGGGTATTGCCTACGTATCATGTCCCCGCATGAATCAGACCGGGTGTAGTTTTGTCAATAGAACGAAGTACATTTGAAGACAAAACACACACATTTTTTTCAAATCATTGACAAATAAAACGCATTATTTTTTCATTTTAAAATACAAACTATTTTTGAAAATCAAATCACACATTTTTTTTTATTGGCAAATGAAGAAGAATATTATTATTATTTTTTTTTATTTTTTTAAAATGTTTTTTTTTTCAGTGGAAAATAAAGCAAACTATTTTGAAAATAAAACTCCTTTTTTTTACTAACACATAAAACAAACTATAAAAATATTTTTTTTTCTTTTTCACTGGCAAATAAAATAGACTATTTCAAAAATAAAAACTTCTCCTTTTTTTTTCACCAGCAAATAAAAAATAAAAATATATATATATATTTTTCCATTATCTCAAAAATCCGGCAGAGTTTCGACACTACTTGGACATTGTTTTTTTTCTTCTAAAAATGAGTAGTTATCTCTCTACACGGTTATTTTTTCTTTTTCACAATTTTTCAAAATTCCCGATTTCAGAAACCGGTCAGCATGCAAGTCTGAAGCAAATAAACGCGCAAAACAAACAAGATGCAGCAGGATGGTCTTTTCATTTCAGGTTACCTGTCTTAGACGGACTCAACCCCTGTGTTGAGTCCCCTAAGTCAAATGCAACATAATGCAAATAAGTGTTCCTACTAGAGATCCGGCATGAAGTCAAGTTATTCTAGGTTAAAAACCTGAGTATATGTTCTAGACTGTGTACCCAAGCGGACAACTTGAGTCGAGGAGGGGGCTACGTACCGGGAACCAAAAGGCCATCCGGTTTAGTAACTTGTCCAGCCTCTTTATTATTTCAGGGTATGACACTAACAGAATATGGAGTCTCAACCAGTAAGCACATCTCCTAAGGTGAGAAGAGAAGGGTTTCGGCACGGTTTATATACAGTTCAGATAATATCAAAGCGGTAAACATTTAGCACATTAAGCATGAAACATGTAGGAAAATCAGATATAACCAAATACCACAATTTATCTAAGCTCAAATTCTGAACCCTGAACAAAATGTTCTGGGTTCTTTGATCCCTAGCAGAGTCGCCAGAGCCGTCACACCTCCTTTTGGCGCTACCGCACCCCGCGAAAGGCGTGGTAAAGGGAGTTTTTCCAATTAAAGGACAATCGAAACGGGATTCGTTTAATAAGAGATTCAGAGTCGCCACTTGGGAGATTTATGGTGTCCCAAGTCACCAGTTGAATCCCAAATCAAGGAAAGGTTTGACTTTATTTAACAGTTCGCGAATCACAAATCTAAGTAAGGAATTCTGTTAACCCGGGAGAAGGTGTTAGGCATTCCCGAGTTCCGTGGTTCTAGCATGGTCGCTCAACTGTCATATTCGGCTTAATTATCTGATTTTAAATACATTTTGAACCTATGTGCAAATTTTAACTCTTTACCGCTTTTATTATTATTATTGTTAAAAGAATTGCAACGTCGCGAAAATGCGTCTCGGACCACGTCACATCAATGTACCCGTGGTTGTTGACACATTCCGACTCTGTTGAGATTTGGATTTGGGTCACATAAATGTGCACCCGAGTTAAGAAGGTAAAATTATTAAACTACGCGCCTAAAGAGACTAACGCGTTATTATCTTTGGGGAAGGCCGTGAAATTAGCTAAACGGCACATCCCGAATTCTAAGTATTTTTAATATATACATTTATGAGGGCCCCGCAATTTGCGTTTTGTTTGGCGAAGCTCGTCTAATTTATTTTTAAAAGGACGATCCTAAAGTGACTACATTTTTTCTATTTTTGTTCGTCTCTAGTAATAAAGAAAAGGTCCTAATTAATTACATGCTTATAAGTTCGGGCCTCGTATTAGTTATTAGATTACAATAGATGCTAACGAAAAATTGCACTCGAACTCGTAAAAATGGAAAAATTGTTTCGTGCCTTATTCTATAAGTGAACTGCTAAAGCTGAAATTATAATATGCATACGAGATTGACAAAAGTATTAAAACAAACTAACAATTCTCTAATTAATTTAAACTAATATTTTTATATGATTGAGACTAATGAAATTAACTACGTGTAATACAAAAGCCATTTACTTGTTGAAAAATACATCAACGCTTACAAACTGACATCATGCTAACGTTCATCACTAACATTATTCAAATTGCTATTTAAAATATTAATAAAGGATTTGACCCTAATTTCAAGCCCAAGTTATATTTTGGCTGATCAATCACCTATCGTCTTACCAGTGAAATTAGAATATCCAATTCAATTGACTCTTTGACAAAAGTGAACTTTTATTTTTTAACTCTTACCTATATTTACTACCAATTCGAAACTATCACTCAAATTTACATTTCAATTGAATCTAGAGCGATTATTTATGTGAAGTAAGTAAACTAAATGCCAGCAATTGGGAGTCCGTGATTAGATAAGAGTATTTACAGTCATGTTACGAAATCGATTTGGCTACACATTATCACGAGCCCTACTCTCAATCGCTTCTGATTTGTTATTTCTAACATAAGAAAAGCTAAGCTAAAAATGGACACTAGCTAAATTGAAACCGCAACTAGATAACTACAAATTAGAAACCAAAAAAAAACAGTCAGATTAGGTACAGAAGGATGATCCCCTGGTTCATTATAAGCAAATTATTATAACAAGTTCATCGCATGAATCTAAAACTAATTTCATTATAATAAGCTAATAAAACAGTAAAGCTCCAGCAAGTGTTGAAGGACGATTGCCTTTTCATTTCACTGAAGAGATTTCATCAAAACAAGCTCAAATGTGTACCTGGAATGGGAGTGGAAATGAGGTAGAAGAAGTCAGCTACAGCAGTAATTCGAACAAGCAACAGCAGTAATCAATTCCCAGGAATATAGAACCAATGAGCAGACCCAAATATTCAAACCAGAAGTCAAAAGAAAACCTCGAACCAAGTTCAAACCATTTTTCAAACATTAAATAGACCCAAGATGTTTCAGGAATCAGAAAGCTTAGCAAAACCTCAATGAGTCTCACTGAAACAGTGAATCTCTTTCAACACAGCCTGAACCTAAAGATTTCCAACACAAGAGCAAGTCGTTTTCATTCAAAGGATTTGAAACTTTGTATTGTGATTGAGGAACAACTTAAAATTCAGAGTCGAACTCTAATGGAACCGTATTTTTCTTTCTTAATCTCTGAATCTATATCCTCCAGGGATTCAAAAAAAAAAAGGAACCCCTTATTATGTCCAAGTCTAACTCTATTTATAGCCAAACTTTCTTAACTTTCCAGCTCTTAGGAGTATTAAGCTCATTAAGAAAGTATTTTTTCCCATGATATTCTTTTCCCCGCCCCTTAGAACCCCATTAACATATATTTTATTCATTATTAATCTCATTGTTATGGGCTCATTATAATATTCAACACTTCCCATACTAATCTAATTCACATCCCACTATCATTATTAAACAACTATTAGTTTAATGTTTAATTAAGTACTCTTTGACATACTACTAATTTCAAACCATTTTTCCATTTTTCAGTTCCCAAATTACTCCTGGAATCCCACTGTTCTTACTGTCCTATCCCTATCCCCTGAAGACCCAGTGATTTCTATCTTAGACAGCTATAACCAATCGACCATTCCTAGCCATTAACTATACTGATTTTAGACTGACCATTGCATTCATTATGGAGAATCCATCAACATACAAAGGGAACGAAATAAACACAACTAAACCATTGATAACAAGGAACTGTAAATCAAACAAAAAATCAGAGACACCAAACATAGACAATAACATTCTTGGACTTAACACAAACACGAATTAACACAAGAACAGACTAATGGACGAAATTTACTTAATCGATTCGACAGTTTATAACACATAGAAATTAACCACAAACAAACAGACTAAAACAAACCAATAAGTGATTCCAGTTGTATTGACAAAATCAGGAACTTATCATGAAACTAACTATTCGACCAAACACATTCTAATCGATTACATGGCTTAAACATATGCTCGACTATGAACAGAAGAAAAGTTTGACCATATAAAGGGTCGAATTGGAGAAGAAAAAGAACAATCGACAAAACTAGACCACAACTAAAACTAAACACATAACGGTAAATAAAAATACGACAGAGAAAAGAACGAAATACCTCAAGAGATCAGAAAACTAGACGAACCCAGGTTCGAACTCAGACTCGAACATTTTGAGGTCGAACAGACCTTAATCGAGTGTTCTCAACTGAGAACACTTCGACTAAGGTCGATTAGACCCCAAATATTCCTTTAATTTGGACAAAATCCATGGTTTTGAATTTGTAGGGTTCTTACGTTCGATTTGGGGTTCGAACGTTTCTAGCCAGATTCGAACCAAACCAATAGTGGTTTGGTAACGAGGGAGGTCAGGGGGATGTCTGGTGTGATTTTGGGCTTGGTTGGGGTTGGGTCGAGTTCTGCTCGAATCTTCAAATGAAGATTCGAGACATTCAGGGAAGATTCGAAACAAACGGTTACTGAAATCGGATTGGGGGTGGTTAGAACCTTAAAGGGTGTTAGTTTCGTGGCTGGCGGCGTCGTTGCCGTTGGGTTTCAGGCGAAGGGGCACGAGGGCGGCTAGGGTTTGGTAGGGGTTTGTTTCAGTCTCTGAAATAGATGATGGAGGGGTTTGGTTTGGGGGGCTGGGTGTGTTTGGCAACTATATACGGGATGGGGGAATTTGATCCTGGCCGTTGGATCAATTAAGATCAACGGCCTGGATCAGCGGATTAATTGGAAGGCCGTCGTTTCAATTTCTTTGAGACCGGATCGGTCTTAGGTAGAAATGGGTCGGGCATGGGGGGTTGAGTTGTAACCGTTGGATCAAATGCAGATCAGCGGCTTGGATGGGGACGCTTTAAACGACGTCGTTTGGTTGATGTTGGGGCTGAACTGGACCGTTTGATCAAGTGAGATCAATGACCCAGATTATCTGGATCAAAATGCCATCGTTTGGCTGGGGTTAATGCCAGACCACTTGGACCGGATAAGGGCGGAAATTTGGGCCTGGTTTTGGTCAAAATAACAACGGCCCAGTCCGATTTTTCTCTCTATATTTCATGTTTCTTCTTTTTTTTCCTCTTATTTTTCTTTTTAATTCCTAATTACAAAATTCTAAAAATAAATTGTAAAAATAAAATGCTAATTAACTCCTAATAATAATTATCACACAAGATTAAACACCAATTAAAACAAAATGACACAATTGGACATTAAATGCTAAAAATGCAAAAATACATATTTTTGTGATTTTCCATTTTTGTAAAACAAACTTGATTACTCCTAATTGTAGAATTAAATCCTAAACGCAAATGCAACATATTTTTGTATTTTCATTAATTTAAACAAATAAACATGCACAGACAAATACAAATAATTATCCAAAAATGCTGCAAAAAATCTCAAAATTGCACACAAAGAAAAATTGTTTTATTTTGAATTTTTTGGGAGTAGTTCTCATAGAGGGCAAAAATCACGTGCTTACAACGGCCTCTACCAGTATGCCCTCCACCTCTAGATGGCTGGGCAGCTGGTGCTGGAACCATGAACTGCTGACCCTGCTGCACCGCCTTGCCCCGAAGTCTGGGACAAGTCCTCTTCATATGACCTGGATCTCCACACTCGTAACACCCTCTCGGTACCATAGCCTTATGCCCTGAAGTCTGAGCCTGCTGACCTGAATACCCACTGGAAGAACCCTGGATGGCTGATGGGTGATATAAACTCTCTGGTGTGGCGCTGGAGTGAGCACTGGAAGAACTCTGATAACCAGAATACCCCCCGGAAGGACCCTGAATGGCTGGTAGGTAGTAAGAACTCTCCGACATCCCACTGAAATAAGGCCTCGCTGGAGCACCTCGGGGAGGGGGTGGTGGTGCTGAGTATGGGGGCCTGCTGGGCTGGCCCCTCCCGAACTAACCTCTACCCATAACTGCGGCGCCTCTGAACTCTTCGGAGAATCTGGCCCTCTTGTATTGCTGCATCTGCTCTCTACCTCTCATACGGTAGCCCTCAATCATGCGGGCGATCTCAATCACTAGCTGGTACCCTGCGCCCATCTCTACCTCTCAGGTCATACCAGATCGGATAGTGGGGTGTAATCCCGTAACAAACCTACACACTCTCTCTGTCTCTGTGGGAAGTATCATGAGTGCATGGCGGTACAGCTCCGAGAACCTCGCCTCATAATCGGTCACTGATATATGACCCTGCTTCAGATGCTCAAACTGATGACACATCTCCTACCTCTCAGAGGGTGGAATGTACCGATCAAGGAATAACTGAGTGAACTGACCCTAGGTGAGGGGAGGAGAATCTGCTGGCCTGCTATGTGCATAGGAATGCCACCATCTACGGGCCCTGCCCTCAAGCTGAAAAGTAGTGAAGTCGACTCCAAGTGACTCCAATATCCTCATGTTGTGCAGTCTGTCCCTGCACCTGTCAATGAAGTCCTGGGCATCCTCATGACATTCACCCCGAAGACTGGAGGGTGAAGTCTAGTCCGTCTGTCTAGTAACTTCTGCGGATCGCCGTCCACAACTGGCCTGGGCTGGGGTGCCACTGCAGCAACTGGCTGAACCCCATCTGCGGGTAGTGCACCCGGAGTCTGATAAACTACGGCTGTGTGACCTGGAGCATGGGCAGTAGGAGTCTGTGCTCCCCCTCCTGCATGTGAGGTAGCTGGATCTGCTGGAAATAAACCAGCCTGAGTCATAGTATCCATGAATCGAAGTATGCGGCCCATGACCTCCTGAAATCCCGGTGTTGTCATGAAATCAACTGGGGTAGGCTCAGCTGCGGGCACCTCGCCCTGCTCCTCAATGACCGGATCCCTCGCAGGATCTGCTGGTGGTGCAACTGGAATCACTCAGGGACGCCCTCGTCCCCTGCCACGAGCCGGTGCCCTCCCCCGGGCTCTACCTCGACCTCTACCTAGGCCTCTAGCAATGGGGGAAACAGCTCCTCCCGGGTCCGGAATGTCGGCGGTACGAGTCCTCACCATCTGTGAGAGAATAGAAGAGGAAATTTAGTATACTGACCACTGCACGATGTAAAATGAACAAGAGTAGTCTTTCCTAACACCCTATAGCCTCTCGAAGATAAATACAGACGTCTCCGTACCGATCTACAAGACTCTATTAGGTTTTGCTCGTAACGCTGTGAGACCTACGTGAACCTAGTGCTCTGATACCATGTTGTCACGACCCATTTTCCATAATAGGTCATGATGGCGCTCGACTCCGTTGTCCAGCCAACACGAAAGTATAAATAAGTTCTCATTTTCACCTTTACCAAAAACTAAGCATAAAAGATTTTTCAAAGACAAGGTTAAAGCCAAGAGTGATAACACTGTAAGAAATGTAATTATACAACCCAAAAATGAATGTCTACTAACGTGTGTGCCAGAACCTGGTGTCACAAGCTACGGGCAACTAGTGAAATATACACAAAAGAATAATATACTATCCTACTGTCTGAATCAGGATAGACAGAAACAAAAATACAGGGAAAGACTTTTTCGGCTGCGGATCGGCATGAAGGAGAAGCAGCTCACCGTAGAGGTCTCAAGGGCGATCACTGATGCGCACCGGAGTAGTGTCTAGATCCACCTGCCTCAAATCCTGTACATTTAAGTACAGAAGCGTAGCATGAGTACATAAACAACATGTACCCAGTAAGTATCTCGCCTAATCTCGAAGAAGTAGAGACGAGAGGTCGACTTGATACTTACTAAGGTCAAGAAATAATGAGAATCATTTAAACAAACAGGTACAACTCAAGTCATAAATCTTCCAAGTATGAAATAGAAATTCTTTCTTTAACCTCTCATAGAGTGTGTTCATTCATACTCAAATATTTAAGCAAATCTAGAATTTTAACCACAAGTAGAAGCTAGATAACTCATACACAAATAACCACCGAGGAACGTACGACCCGATCCAACAGAAAAGTTAATGTGCATTGCCGAGGGTTGAACGGCTCGAACCATAGATGCATCTATTACCCCGCTCGCGAATCATACGTGCGATGCGGTAAAATGTAAATCACAATCACCCAGCTCGCGAATCATACATGCGATGCAGGTACACATAAAAATACATGTTCTTCCAAGTGTAAATCAATTCTCTTTTAATAATTCTAGAATAAATGAAATTGAATCCCTTTAGAATTTTAGTGTCCAACTCGTTAGGATCTAAACAATTCAACAGCCAACAAGGTTACAGATATTTCACGTATAACATGCTTTAGGATCCTAGACTACCCGGACTGTCATAAAGTCGCTACGCACGGACTCTCGTCACTTGGTACGTACGTAGCCCCTGCATATAAAGTAATTTGGTTAATTATTATACCGATGAGGACATTTCCCTCTTACAAGGTTAGAAAGGAGACTCACCTCGCTCCAAAGTGCACTCCCAAAGTCCAAGAACGAGCCCAATTCCTTAATTCGAAACCGAACGATCCCAAACTAACCAAACGAAGTAAGAACTAGTCAATAAAGGCTCACAAGGTTGAATTATAACTATTTAAGTGATTTCCCAACCTTTCCCATAAGTTTCCTAAATTCCGACCCCGGGCCCACGTGCCCAGATTCCGAGATTTTTCGAAGGAAGTTGTTCTCTATCACTTAAGGATCACAAATATATGATTTCTAGTTCATTACATGGAAAATTACATGATTTAATCTTAGTTTTTATTAAATCCTAGGTCTAGCTCTAACCCCTTGATTTTACTTAATTTTTAGTGTTAAATCTACCTAATGTTTATGTATTTGAACTAAAAAATTATCAGATTTTCTCTTTCAAATAACCTATTTAGGTTAATTTATTGATATAGGATCGTGTTATAAAAATCAAAAATTGGACCCTCAGATTCGAGGTCTGCGATAGCAGCGTAACCGTAAAATAGGTATGCAGTCCGCAAAATGGACCGCAGAAATAGTGTCAAGAGCTGGGATGTTTTGGGTTAGATCTGCGGCAAGTCTACGACCCGCAGACCCATTTTAGGATCGCAAAATGTACCGCAAACCTGTTATGCGGTCGCATAATGTACCGTAGAACTTCCCTTCGAAAATCTCCAAGTTGATTATGCGATAGGTTTTGCTGTCTGCAAATTGATTCTGCGATCACAGAATTGATAGCATAATGATCCTCAAACTTGGCTTGTTTTCTGCTTCACTCTGCGGCACTTATGCGGTCCGTATAATGAATCTGTGGTCGCAAATTCGACCGCAAAATCGGGGACCGCAAAATTGCCTTCTTTGGCCAAAAGTTTTCATCAACAATTTAGTGCATTCTTCAACTCAAAAAGTTCAAGCCCCGGTGATGATAGGCTATAATAACATATTTTAGTCGATTATTACGCTATAATTTACTGCACTTTAGTTGAGGTTGTGCTTTAATCGCTAGTGTTTTGCACTNTTGGGATCGTGTTCGGGTGTCAAATTTGATAATTAAGTACGAACGAAGACTCGAGGAGGCATATTACGCACTGTCTAGTAAAATAGATATAACTTTTTTCTCAGATCTCCATTTGGGCTCTATAATATATGGTTGGAAAGCTAACTCAAAGGGATACAACTTTTATGTTTTACGTTTTTCCAAATTCCAAGTGGAACAGGGTGAAAAATGCAGTAGAAAGTGCACCGCGGTTGGCACGGCGGTCCGCGCCGCAGTTTGAGACAGTGCCTTCCGCGGTTGGCCGCGGTCCACCGCGGCGGCGGCAGTCCAGGCGTGAAATATTATCCTTTTTTGCCTATTAGAAGGTATAATTGTTTGGACCCGACCATAATTAGTATATATACAGATCTTCTAGACAGTTTTCTTGAGGGAAGTAAGTCTAAAGAAAATATCAAAAAGATTTTTGGTTTTGTTTTAGGTANTATATGTATATTTTAACCACCTAATTGTTATGTATCGTAGTTAACCTCTTTGAGCCGATAATCCTGTTTCTTTGGCAACCACATTACAAGCCTTACCCATTTGTTTGAATTAACAAATCTATTTGAACCATTGTAACCTCTCATGAGCACTTGAATTATTTACGAACTTTGTAAAAGTTAAAGTGTGGGGTGGTTGGTTTGGCTTTTGAGTGGAACAAATTGAATAAGGAGAAATGTGCACTATTTTGAAAAAAGGAAGAGCCACTTGAATTGAAAAAAAAAAATATAGTTGGATTGTTATGAAAAAAAAAATTCCTTGATAAGTGGTGGCTCTTGACGTAAGTGTGCTTCAAGAAGAATGGGGTAATTTACATTGATGTGAAGGTGGAATTTTGGTTTGACATAAGTATGGTTTTTGAATGTTAAAGTATATGTATTAAAGTGCTTAGGGAGGTGTAGTCACTCTTATATGTAAATGTATCCTACCCGTNGTAGTAACTCCCCCTTGGTTTTTCTTTGGGCCTCGGTTCTTTTCCAAGGGTTTTATTTGAACCGGGTGTAGTTAGTTTTTTTTTTGGGAATAGGAGCCATTGTGTTGTGCTTTGAATTGAAGCAATATCTCTTGAATTTGCTATGCCTTGAGAATAGTGAGTACTTTGGTTGTGACGCTTAGGCTCAGTTTTTGACTCTTGTAGAAGTACCTTAAATTGTGTATTCTTAACTTTGCTTAACTGCTTTGACTAGAGTGTCTATGAATCCAATCCTGAGTGAGTTATGT